>VZTE01005765.1:149023-163477 GCA_013397775.1 Eulacestoma nigropectus | reverse complement strand
CCCGCGCCCCCCCCGCCTCCCCCGTCGACCCGCGCGCCGGTGGTACGGCCCGCGTGTGGGCTCCCTCAGAAATAAAACCTGAATAAAGCCGTGTTGAGCGATTTGCCGTTATTGACTGCTCAAAGTTGATTTCCGGGCCTTGAGCTGAAAGCTGTAACAAGATTTCCCGCTTTCTTGGGCTTTTCTGCTCATCTAATTAGCGGGCAGACGTAGCAGGCAGCGTCAAGCGGAGGTGGTAGAAGTTTGAGCTATTAGTACGTATTAATAGACTATTAATATAGCAATATACTGTATAAATACTGTATGTTGCTATATGTAACCATATGTAATATATAGTATATGATAATATCTACGGCAATGTGTAGTACATAACATAAAATAATACATAATGCATAATACATAATAGGCAATACACACTTAACATTAACGTTGATATTAATATTAATATACTAAACATTGTATGCTAATAGTAATACATTAATGTAATTATATCAGTACAGCACCATTATAATATTTTTATATATGTATATATATATCTGTGTGTATCTGGTTATATCCAAAAGACATTATATCAAGAGACTAAAACGTAATAAACAGGCACAGATTTGACATGTCCTTCAAAACACGATTTGATTGCCCACAGTTTGTATCTCTGAGTCATCAGGACCTTTTGGCACCTGTTATAAAATAAACTTTGTGCTCAGCAAGGATGTTATTTCCAGTATTTGCTTTGCCTGCTCCAAGAAGCTTGAAATAATTGCTTTAAGAATTAATTGAATTACATTTGTTCAGTTCTTGAATGCGCGTTGCTCATAAATTCAAGGCTCAACACCAACTGGTTTGGAAAACTCCACAGCTTCGTTTCTTCAAATAAACTAAAACTTTTTGCTTTCACGGATTGTTCTTCATTATATTTCCCTGCAGCCCCACAGCTCCCTGTGCTCTGTTTTTGGGAGATTTCTGAGAAAACCCCTCCTGCAGTGGCTCTGAGGGGGATTGGAGCAGCTCGCCCCCTTCTTGGGATATGAATAATCACCATAAATTATACCCTAAGAGCTGAAAACAACATTCTTTTCTCAAAGCCTTTTAGGGGTGAATCAAATGGCAGCAAGCAACACCTAATTAAAACTCTGCGTGGACGTGCCGACGTTTCCAGGAAAAGCCTGGATGCCCCGTGACACGCTCCGAGGCCGCGTTGCATCACACACACATTTTGTGAACAAAAACCAAACGATTCCCACTCGGATCCCTGACGTACTTTTGCCAGATGGCACCGGCAGCTTTATGGGAGGGGATTTGCTGGCGGAAACGGACTGCCTGTCTCCGAGGGTTGGGATTTGCAGCTCCAAGGGAAGCCAGAGCATCTGCCTTTTGTTGCTTCTGAAAGGGCTGCGCACGTCCAGCTCCCCTGTGCTGCTGCTGAGCGCTCAGTATTCCACAGTCTTCCGAGTGCATGAAAGGTTTGGGGTGACAGCTTGAATCAAACACAGGCAGATAGTGACAGGACACAGGGAATGGCTTCCCACTGCCAGAGGGCAGGGAGAGATGGGATATTGGGAAGGAATTCCGGGCTGGGAGGGTGGGGAGGCCCTGGCACAGGGTGCCCAGAGAAGCTGTGGCTGCCCCTGGATCCCTGGCAGTGTCCAAGGCCAGGTTTGGACGGGGCTTGGAGCAGCCTGGGACAGTGGAAGGTGTCCCTGCCCATGGCAGGGGATGGAACCAGGTGGTCTGTAAGGTCCCTTCCAGTCCAAACCATTCCATCATTCTGTGATGAGAACAGACTCAAAGCACTTAATACAAACAGGGAAATCTATCATCACGTGAACACAATTACCAGAGTTGTGCGTTCTGTGTCGCAGGAAGGGAGAATTGCAGCCTGCAGGAAGCTCCAGCTCCTCTCTGGAGTGTCACACTCCGTGCTTGCACATCGCTGTTTGCATTAAAACAGCCCCACAATCAGCCACGTGGGTCAAAAGTCCAAGGGACAACGTTTTCCACGAGTATAATTCACAGTTTTCAAGCACTTCTGGCCTCAAGACAACATTTCCATTCCTAACGTTAAAAAAGGGTGTTTAAAATATTCAAACTAAAAGGGAGCCTTTACGCCAAGGGAGGATCCTAGTGCTGTACCCACACAAGCATTGATGGTCATGCAAAGGACCAGGACAGGACAGAAGTCGCCTGTGTTTAGACCTAGTTTTAAAAGAAACCCATTAATTGGCACATTGAAATTGATAAGTTTTCCTCAGTGGACAGGCAGAGCCTCGCAGGAATCCCAGCCCACGCTGGATCAGGACACAGATCACACCGTGGCTGGCCGAGGGAAGGATGGATGGCAAGGTCCGCACTCACGAGGCGCTAGCAGACAGTGAGGGAGTGATTAAAAACCACACAGAAATCTTCCAGGAGCTGCCACCAAAAGCTGGGCTGGCTTCTTCCACCCTCCTGCGTGACAGACACGGGTGTTCTCCTTTCCCACTGGAGTAAACCAGCATTTCCACCGGCCAAAGGAGCAGATTCCCAGTGCTATTTCTGGCTGGGACACGCAGCGCTCCGTGGCCTCTGCATATCCCACCTCAGGAGCTGCTCCCGAGCTGCTGCCCAAAAGAGGCCCGGAGAGCCTTCGGACACGCTACACTCCTCTGCTATTCCCAAGCTTTGCCAGCAGCTGTCAGCTGCCTGCTCAATAAGCAGGAATAGGAAATGCAGCGAGTTCACAGCAGGGGGAAAAGTATTCAACTGGGTCCTTGCTCTATTCCAAGAGCATGGTTTTCCTAATTTTTGACTTTATAAATCTGATTTTTTGGGGTTTTCAGTTATTTTGCAGTCAGCGTAGACAATGTATGAACAAGGAGGATATTGCTTGGAGGTTTTTTTTTTAGATGAATCTTTCCTTAGGTTGGCCTCGATGATCTTGGATGCCTTTTCCAACTTTAATGATTCTGCGATTCCAGGCCACGGGAAATACAGGCATTGCTTCCAAATAAAGTCAACTATGGCCATGACTTCTGAGTCTGAAAAAATTCACATACATCACTGAGAAATTTAGCAGCTTCTCAGCTTGCATCCGCACATGGATCCCTTCCGAGAAGAACTCCCAGAATTAACCAGCACTGCCCAGTTGGACAACAAGAATGACCAGGAGAAGGCAGAGCTCACGAGGACATCCACGATCTGCAATGCACATCTTGGTCCTCCCACATATTCTGCTCATTTCAGCACAGCACTAGTCGGTTGGGTTTGTTTTTTTTTTTTAATATGGCAGAAAACGCAGCAGTTTCATTATGAGGAGGGCTGTAAACATGCGAATAACAGCAGTATTTCTACCCTAAGTACGTGCAGTGAAAAACGCCCTCCCCCAGCATTGCTCTGTGCTTTAAAATGTGCACAGACAAGCGAAGCAAATCATGTAGACACAGAACTTGGCTTGTAAATTAAGGCAGACTAATTGAGCTCTGCCTGAACTTTCTTCCCCTGAATCCTAAACAACCTGCCCAGCAAGTGTTCTTCCTCGGAGCAGTCAAGGTAAGAGGTATTTTTAGTTTGGAAAAGCAGCACTGGAGCTGTGCGAAGCAGAAGGTCGGGTACACCAAACACTCCTTCTGTCGCTGCTATTTCTGTGAGCTGGGCTGGTTTCTATGAGCTGTGCTCCAGCCACCCCTTCCCTGGCTCCCAAAGCCCGGTGCTGCGGAATGGGGGTGCCAGGAGGGGCTGGGGGATGGAATCACAGAATCACAGACTGGATTGGGTTGGAAAGACCTAAAAGCTCATTCCATTCCAGCCCCTGCCATGGGCAACGATACCTTCCACGAGACCACAACACTCCAGCCTCGCCTTGAACACTTCCAGGGATGGGTGCACAGGAGCCTCCTTGGCTGCAGTGATCGAACACCTCCCTTGGAAACTGCCCTGGAGGAGAGAGGCTTTGCCTTCCTAATCTGAAAAGATGGAGAGGAGGAGAACATTATATTTGCCCTTCATAAAAGGCTCAGGAGAACTCAGACACGCTGGGACCATGGTGCTGTGGGACCAAGGGGAGCCTCCACATCCCAGCACCCATCACTGCTGGGCTCAGCTCCCGGTGGGCACCGAGCCCTCCTGCCCAAGCCCCTCCGGCTGCCACCTCCAGCACCCACAGCAGCTCTTCCCAGGGTCATTACTGGGGGAAATGAGGGGTGAAAAATTAGGAGGTGTCTCCATGAAACAGCCAAGGGCCAAGTGCAGCAGTTCTGGGAGGACTGGGACGTGCCTGAGTGGAACCCGCTGGGCAGGCTGGTAACTGTCTGAGCAGAAAGCTGCTCCTCCCTGCCAGCTCAAGCTGCCTCTGCCTCCACGGGCAGCTCCCGTCTCGCTGCCGCTGACACGGCCGCTTTGTGCCCGCTGCCTCCTCCCACGCACCCGCCGCTGGCACCGCCGCACGGCCACGGGAATGCACCGACGGCTGGAGCAGGGCCCACTCTGCCTGGAAAAAGCAAAGATGCCATGGTTTTCCCCCGTGTTGCCTTATTTCAGGCTGGCTGTGCTGGTGCCGCAGCCCTGTGGGCGGCAGGAAAGGGAACACGTTAAACCGCGATTGCAGCCGAGCGTGGGGCAGCCCACGGCTGCGTGTTCTGTGTCGAGAGCTGTGCTTCCCCCAGTCCTACCCCACTGCCTGGCCTGGAGCAGCTCAGCCTCCTGCTCCAGCCTCGCTGCTGACCCTGATCTGCAGCCACAGGCCTTGGCGCTGAGGGAATCAGGTCCCTGAGAGGGATACGGAGATGCCAGTGATGACTGGGATGCCCTTGCACATGGAATGTGCACAGGAGCTCCAGTACCTGCAACAGCCATCTTGCAGCAGACTGACTCACTGCCCTGCATCCCGAACAGACAGACAGACAGACAGACAAAATCTGGGCTGGCACTGTCCTTGGGGCACTGAAAACCTCTGGGGTACAACTGTCAATGCGCCCCACGGTGACACTGCCACCAAGGCTGTCCAGGAGACCCTCATCCAGTCACGGTCCCAGTGGAGAAGCGACGGTGGGGATGGAGCTGTGTGTGGCACTGCTGCCTCCAAGCCCTGCCAGCGCCAAGCCCGGCTCGTTCTCTCCGTGCCGAAAACCAGCCCGTCCTGTTTGCGCACCCAGCTCCGAGCGGGACGGGCCGCGGGGCGTGGAGGGCGGCCAAGGGAGCTGGGCCGGGCTGCTGAGCCGGCAGCTCCGCTGGATCCGCGGGAATTGCTGCGGAGCCGGGCCAGGCGAGAGCGCTCTGAGTCACCCCACACCAACTCTGCCTGGCGTGGGGCTGCGGAGCGGCGGTGCCCACCTTCGTCATCCTCACCCTTCCTGCTCGCCTTCGTTATCCTCAGCCTGCCCGCTCACCCTCGCCATCCTCAGCCTGCCCCTCCAGCGGCTGCGTGGAGCACGGAGTTCATCCACCACACAAATAAAAAAGGCCTTGTTGTTTTATGGAGCACAATGCAGGGCAGGAACGAGTGTAGGTTTGTTTTGGGGCACGGCCAAGGCAGGGCTGGGTTAAGGAAGACACAGTTTCTCACCTGGCAGCTGCAGGAGAGCGAGGAGCAGGAGCTTGGCCGAGGCCTTCGCTGCACCAGCTGAACCCTGAGCCTCGCAGCACTGGGATAACCTCTCCTGGAGCAGGGATCGGTGCAACCCATCCCAGGCCCTCTGGCACCCAAAGCCCTTCTCACACGAGGGACCTGTCCCAAACATGACCCAGCCCCAGTGCTTGGTTTTTCTCGTCCCTGCAGATGCATTTGACACAAAACCGACCCGAGCCAAGCGCTCTGTGCCAGCAGCCCAGCCTGGGAGCACCCAGCCACTGCTGTTTGCACACGGGGCAGGGCCCCCAGTTCTCCTCGTCCGGCCTGATCCTCCCGTCTGCTTCTCCTGCCTGTTTGGGTTCTGGGAGGAGCCCAGCCCTGCAGGACCCCTGGGGAAGTGGGGAAATGTCCTTGAGGGGTGTGCAGCACACGGGGTGACCCCAGTATCAGCTCCCCAGCACCCAGCTGTGCTGCTGTGCTTGATTTAAGCAAGCCTGGGGCAAACTCCAGGGCCTCGGTGGGACTTTGGGCAGAGCAGGACGTGCAGGAGCAGCAGCAGCTCCCGTGCAGAAACCTCGCGCGTTCCGGGCGCGGGGATGACACCGCCTCTGCCACCAGCGTGGTGCCAGGTTCGGGCCGTGAGCTGGAGCCATTCCTGCCGGCCCCGTCGGTCACGGACCAGGCTGGTATTCCCAGGCCGGTATTCCCAGGCCGGTATTCCCAGGAGCTGAGCAGGGCACTTCTCAGCCCACGTGCTGTTCCCGGGAGCCCTCGGACCACGCGTGCCCGACCGAGCTGCTGCGGCAGCAGCTGGCCTGGGTAAGGAAATACAGGAACAGGCACATCAAACACGCCGAAAGGAGGTCACGGAACTGCCTCGGCTGCTGCTCGGCGAGGCACCTACTCATTAGGGTGATTACAGGCACCCAGCTCTGCTAATGAGCGGCGTGGGCTGCCCGACCCGCACGTCGCAAACAAGCCCCGGGGCTGTTGTTGCACGTTCGGCTCGGCTGCGGCTCGGGTGGCAGCCTGGGAGGTGTCCCCACTGCTCCCGCCTGTCCCAAGCCCTCCAAAGGGGACCCCACGTGCTGGGATCCCAAATCCTGGCGGGTGCAGTGCACCCCGGGCAGGCTCGCTGTGCATCCTTGGGGCGTAGAGCGGGGTTGAGGCGCTTCCTCAGCCCGGAGCCGATGTACAGCCAGGAATATCGAGGTGCAGAGACCACCCTTTCCCATGGATGTTCCGGGGGATGAAGGGGCTGGACCTCAGGGCCGAGCACAGGAGGCTGCTCACAGGCTGAGCATCCGGGGGCTGGCTCTCATCACACACGGTCCTTAAGGCATCGGCCTCAGAAGTGCCCAAGGAGGAGGTGCAAAGGCTCGGGATGTGTTCGTGAGAGTTCCTGCCCAGGAAGTGAACCTTTGCCTGGCCACCCATCCCGCCTGGATCCCACCCATCCCTCCTGGCTCCTGGGCTGCAGGCACAGCAGACAAATGAAAGAGGCTCAGCCCGCAGCCCAGGACCTGCAGCAAGACCCTCAACCCCTCCCCACCCTGAGGATTCTTCCACCCTGAGCTCTTCCCCCTGTGCCTTGTGTCGCTCACGGACTGTCCCAGCGCTGATGTCCCACAGGGTCCCCACGGCTGCTCCCTTAGATAAGGACACAAACGAGCAGGGAGCTGCAGGAGTGACGGCTCTGATAAGGTGCCGCAGGGAGCGCAGTCCCCAGGCCGGTGGCATGGTGGGCATCCCATCCTGTCCATGGCACAAGTTGGTGGTCAAGGTCATTGGATCAGTGAATGGTTTGGGCTGGAAGGGACCTTAAAGATCTCGCTCCAACTAATTCTAATTCTAATTCGAATTCGAATTCTAATTCGAATTCTAATTCTGTTTCTAATTCTAATTCGAACATTATGCATACTGGAAAGAAAAGTGTATTTTCTCAAGAAAAAGAAATCACCCTTGTTTACAGGTTCCTGTTAAAGGGCTGGCCTGGCAGGTGCTGCTCCAGGCACCTCCCCAGGAGGTGAGGGCAGGTCTTCAGCCCCCCGTGGCAGGTGGGAAGCGGTGCCAGCCACATCCCCGGTGTCACCCACATCCCAGGTGTCACCCACATCCCCGGTGACACGGCCGCACTCAGGGAGCCCCCGGCCCTGCTCCTGCCCCACGGGACATTGCTGCTCCATGAGGCCAAGCAGGAAGCAGCTCCCTGCAGGCGCCCTGGCGCACGTGCTGCTGCATTTTTCTGCTTGTTTCATCACCTCTAATTCCTCCTAAAGAGCTTCTGGGCTTGGGGCACAAACCCCGCATTCCCCCGGGGCTCCCCCGCTCTCTGCACCGCTGGACAGGTTTGGAGACAGGTGTGGAGACGCCATCAGGATGGGATGTCCTGAGCTCCATCCCACCCTGCTCCCACTGATCCTGCCTCCATCTTCCATGGGATGATTTCTCACCCTTTTTCCTCTGGTTTTGCAGCCCAAGTGGTTCCCTGGGATGTTGGTGGCCCCCAGCCTGCAGCCCCGCAGTGGAGCAGGGGGGTCAGCACAAACAGACCCCAATCCCACTGGTCCCACCAGGCTGTCCGTGTCAGGATCCCGTGATTAAAGGCTGGACTCATCGTTCCCTTTGTCCTTACTGCAAAGCTGCGTTTAAAATAAAACAGCAAACGCATTTCTCCTGCCGCGCGAGAACCGCGGCGTCCCGCCTGAGCTCCCGGCTGCTCCCCCTTGTGCGGCCGCCAGAGGGCACCGGAGCGACGGCGGCTGCGTCCCCTCCGTGTCCGTGTCCCTGTCCGTGTCCCTGTCCGTGTCCCGGTCCCTGTCACCGTCCCTGTCCCTGTCCGTGTCCGTGTCCCTGTCCCTTTCCGTGTCCATGTCCCTGTCCGTGTCCATGTCCCTGTCCATGTCCCTTTCGGTGTCCCTGTCCCTGTCACCGTCCCTGTCCCTGTCCGTGTCCCTTTCCGTGTCTGTGTCCCTGTCCCTTTCCATCTCCGTGTCCCTGTCCCTGTCCGTGCCCCTGTCCATGTCTCTGTCCGTGCCCATGTCCGTGTGCGTGCAGGGACCGAACCCGGGCAGGGATGCTCCAAGCCCCGTCCAGCCTGGCCTTGGACACTTCCAGGGATCCAAGGGCAGCCACAGCTGCTCTGAGAATTCCATCCCAGCCCCTTCTCACCCTCCCAGGGAATAATTCCTTCCCAATCTCCCATCCATCCCTGCCCTCTGGCAGTGGGAAGCCATTCCCTGTGTCCTGTCCCTCCATGCCTTGTCCCCAGTCCCTCTCCAGCTCTCCTGGAGCCCCTTTAGGCCCTGCACGGGGCTCTGAGCTCTCCCTGGAGCCTTCTCCTCTCCAGGTGAGCACCCCCAGCTCTCCCAGCCTGGCTCCAGAGCAGAGGGGCTCCAGCCCCTGGAGAACCTCCACGGCCTCCTCCAGACTGGCTCCAGCAGCTCCACGTCCTCCTGATGTTGGACCCCGGGGCTGGAGGCAGCTCTGCAATGGGGTCTCATAAGCATTATGTACATTTTACGTTACCTATTTTTATTTCTGTTTTTTAATCTGCTCTCAGATAAACACCCTGGTTCCGTGATCTCTACTGCAATGACCATCAGACTCAGGGCTTCACTCCAAAGTCCTTCCCCTTTGCTTTCCAAACACTCTTCCCACTCTGTGTATTTATAGGAGACAAAATGAATTCAGATTAATGATTTAGTGTCCCCTCTGAGCTCCCTGCTGCCCACAGGAGCACGAGCAAAGGTAACTCTGACTGGAGGCTGAACTCCCCTGCTTCCACGTTCATGGCTGGGGGCTGGTTTGGGGAGGGTCCAGCCATCCCTCTGCTCATACCGGAGCTCTCCTGCGTGCACAGGGAAAGCAAAGCACCTGGGAAACAGAGAGCTTCCCTGGGGGAGGCAGGAAGGGGGCTGGCGGCTGCTGGGTGTCTCCAGCACGACACAGGAAGCCGATTCATTGCGGGGCAGGACAGTGTTCCCTCCCAGCAGTGCCACTCGTGTGCTGCTTTATGGCCCCACGCTGCCATTAGATGGACAAAGTTTGTTTTTACTTTTACTGCAGCTCTCCCTGTCCCCATCCTGGACTTTGCCCGGCTCTGCCCGGCCGGATGATTCCCACCAGCACCCAGGGCTGCCACGTGTGCCCCGCCTGCACAGGGTGGGAAAACGCCTGCTCCGTGCAGGGAGAAGGGACGGAGGGATGCACCCAGGGCCAGGGATGGCAGGCAGAGGGAATGTCCCTGCCAGCAGCAGCACAGGTGGCTGCTGCCCAGAATTCGCGGGTACGAGGAGCTGCTGGGAGCTGAGCAGGGTCGTGCTGGGGCAGCACCTCACGGGCTGGGGAAGGAAAAGATATCCCAGCAGCTACCCAGGGTGGTGGGACACGGGTGATCCATAAAATCATAGAATCCTGGAATGGTTTGGGCTGGAAGGGACCTTAGAGCTCATCCAGTTCCTCTCCCCTGGGGAGTGGGCAGGGACACCTTCCACTATCCCAGGCTGCTCCAAGCCCTGTCCAGCCCAGCTTTGAGCATTTCCAGGAATGGAGCAGCCACAGCTGCCAGCGTCTCACCACCCTCACAGCCGAGAATTTCCTCCTAATCTCTAATCTCCATCCCCCCCCTCCTCCAGTTTAAAGCCATTAAAGCACTCCCAGGCTCCCACTTGTGTTCCCTGTTTGCAGAGTTCCTGCTGCCGAGCCCCGGAGTGCCGCAGCCAGGGAGACCCAGCTCCCTCTCAGCGATGTTCCAGCACTGCAGAGGGCTGCAGGAATGTGCTGAGTGCAGGCAAACCTGGTGGGATAAACACATCCCACATCCCGCAGCCCCCTGGCCTCCCACCTTTGGGAGAGGTAACCCCCAGTCAGGAGCCTGCAAAGGAGCCTGGGCCAGGCAGGAGGTGAATGTCTGTGCCAGGGAAGCCCCATCCCTGCCCCGTGCCACCGAGCCGGGCTCTGGGCTGCACTCCCATGACCCGGGCGTTGGGAAAGCTGCTGGCACCGTGCCCAGCTCTGGAGCCAAACCCAGCCAGGCCCAGACTTCCCGGCTGCCCCGTGCGCTCCCGGGTCTGGCCAAAGACAAACCCCGAACACCAGCAGGGGTGGCTCCAGCTGAACCCCGCTTTTAGTTCCATCAGGGATGGAGAAACTCCAAGGAAAACAGGGGGAAAGCGTCTTCTTGCTCTTGTGCTGCCCGTGCTGGAGGGGACATGGCACTGATGGTGCCAGGGAAGCCGGATCCTGGGGCCATCCCAGGCTTCTGCCCTGCTCCACAGGGAGGCAAAGCCAAAGTTTCCTGCGTGTCAGAGCCCGGGGGAGCTGCTCCTGCAGGGCTCTGGGGCGGGATGCCCCGCTCTGGGAAGGTGGATATGCCTGGACACAGCAGCCAGCTGGGGCACTGGGGTCAGCTCGGTGACACGGAACTGGTGGCACTGGGAAAACAGCGACTCTTGGACCAGAGGCCGCCCCTGGAATGTGCAAGCTGGCGTTTGTTTTGCAGCAGCGCTCGCTGCCCTCGGCATCCAGCTGATCCAGAGGGGACTGGGAACGCTCAGCGGCCCTGGCACAGCAGGGTGGGCAGCCCGGGGGACGGGCGGGGTGTCCCAGCAAACGGACACTGCGGGATCTTCCCCCAGCAGCGGGACGGTCAAGGGGCCAGCGGGGCTGGCAAAGGTCCCACGTGGGACAGGGCAAGGCAGGGAAACAAGGGAGGGGATCAGGGACACCCAAACAAGGGACAGCAGGGAGCCAAGCGGGAAGGGAGCAGAAGGCTCCTGGCACTGCTCCGTGGGGCTCAGGGGCCGGGACCACCCCGAGGCAGCCCCCGGGAAGGGCCTTGGCCGGCTGCCGGTCACTTTGTCACCTCTCACTGATGCTCTTCGATGGTTGGTCTCATTCCCAAAACCAGAAATTAAACAACTTGATGCTCTTACGTGCAGGAAGCACCTCTCCAGCTGGCCCCGAAGTCCTCCCCAGCACAGCTCCCATCGAGGGCTGCAGTGGGCATCTCCCACATCCCTGGGGATTAACTCACTGCTCGCCAAGCTCCCTCCAACCGCGGGCAGCCAAACCCCACAGCCAGAGAACATTTGGGGTGAGGGTCTGCCGCGTGGGGGGAAGAGCTGAGCCCCTCGGCTGAGCCTGAGCCCCCGGCTGAGCCCGACACAGCTCCCGACTCTGTGATGCCGAACACGGAGGGGAGGGCAGGCACAGCCTGGGGGATGATGAAAGTCAGGATTAAAGGGCAGAGGGGGAGCAAAACACCCCGGCCGCTTTTGGCAGGCGATGAAAGGAAGGTTTAGCAGCAGCTGCCAGCTGGGAGCTGACGGAGGGACAACTGCGGGTCCGGCTCCATCCCGGGCTGCCCAGGCCGGCAGCCACGGCACATCCCCAGCACAGCCACCCACTGTCCCCTCGGCAGAGCCGAGGCACCCAGGCACCTCCCGAGCATCCCTGCTGCTCCTCTGGGAAAAGGGAGAGACGGGAAAACTGCGCCCAGCCGGGAAACCTGCAGGGAAAGCGCAGCTTCAGAGCATTGCCTGCCGGGTCCGGGTGCTGCCGCCGCCCAGGAGAGAGAAAAGAGGCTTCAGCTGCTTCCCAGCTGCCTCCGAGACAGATTTAGCTCTGGGGCCGGCACAGATGGAGCTGCGGGGCCGGAGCCACAGGCGGAGCCCTCGCCGCGGAGCCCTCGCCTGCAGTTGCTAATAGAGATACAGCAAATTAAGCGAACTTAATTCGGAGGGTCACCACACAATGCTCCCACCTGTTTTGCTGCGGTCCGGCCATCTGCCACCCCTCCACCTGATGCAAAAAGGGCTTTTCCCCCCTTTCTCCCGACGCCGTGGGCTTCGTTAAGTCGTGTCGGGTCTCATCAGGCTGCAGCAGCAGGACGGGGGCAGCCCGAGCCGAGCCAGGGGGGCGTTTGCAGAACAAACTCCTGGGAGGTTTCCTCCCGGAGCCAACACAACCGGGGGTACTGAAATCACCCTCTTTATCCTGCTGAAGAAATGGTTTCGTACGTTCCATCTCTGGAATTGTTCAAAGCCAGGTTGGACTCGGCTTGGAGCAACCAGGGATGGTGGGAGCTGTCCCTGCCACGGCACGGGGTGGGACAAAACGATCCCTAAGGTCCCTTCCAACCCAAACCATGCCAGGATTCTGTGATATCTCGTGTCCCAAATGGCCAATTTAGGGGTTCTGCAGGAGGTGCACGGAGGGCAGCTCGGCACCGCTCTCTGCACGTCGTGCTCTGGCAAACACCGCTGTGGAAAATGGCTCCTGGTGCTCGGGAGCAGGAGGAAGCAAAGCAAAGCACAAACGCGAGCAAAACTTTAAAGCACACGCTGCCAAAATCTCCATGAGGGACCACCAAGGGTCCCGAGTGCAGCCCTGCTCCGTGGAGCCGGTGGGAATGTGCCAGCCCACAGCCAGGTTGGGAAAGAGCTCTGGCACCGGCTGTGGGAGGATGGAGGGGTTTGGGTGCAACAGCTGAGAAAGCTTTGACACAGCACCCGTCAGGAGAAATCCTCCCCGGAGGTCTGCAGGGCTGACACGGGACATCTGGAGCGGGAGCAGCTTCCCGGACAAGCACCAAGTTCTTGGAGACCTGCAAAGGGAGAGGTCACAGAACCACAGACTGGTTTGGGATGGGAGGGAGCTTAAAGATCACCCAGTGCCACCCCTGCCGTGAGCAGGGACACCTCCCACTGTCCCAGGCTGCTCCAAGCCCTGTCCAACTTGGCCTGGGACACTTCCAGGGATCCAGGGGCAGCCACGTTGTTCCCTGTGGCAAACACTGTCCCTGTGTTTGAAGGGTGGTGAGGCTGTGTCCTGAGCACACCGGTGTTCCCTGGAAGGAGCGGTGCAAGAGTGCAACCCCTGCGGAGGCAGGGGAGACAGAGAACTGCATCCATCGAAGGAGGGGATTCTGTCCCACTGCCCTGCTCAGGTGAGACCCCACCTGCAGAGCTGCCCCAGCCCCGGGGTCAACATCAGGAGGACGTGGAGCTGCTGGAGCCAGTCTGGAGGAGGCCGTGGAGCTGCTCCAGGGCTGGAGCCCCTCTGGAGCCAGGCTGGGAGAGCTGGGGATGCTCACCTGGAGAGGAGAAGGCTCCAGGGAGAGCTCAGAGCCCCTTGCAGGGCCTAAAGGGGCTCCAGGAGAGCTGGAGAGGGACTGGGGACAAGGGATGGAGGGACAGGACACAGGGAATGGCTTCCCAGTGCCAGAGGGCAGGGATGGATGGGATATTGGGAAGGAATTGTTCCCTGGGAGGGTGGGGAATCCCTGCCACAGGGTGCCCAGAGCAGCTGTGGCTGCCCCTGGATCCCTGGAAGTGCCCAAGGCCAATTGGATGTGGCTGGGAGCAGGCCGGTCTATGGCAGGTGTGTCTGCCCGTGTCATTCCCATTCCCAATCCCAGTCCCATTCCCATTCCCATTCCCATTCCCAATCCCAATCCCATTCCCATTCCCACTCCCATTCCCAATCCCATTCCCATTCCCAATCCCAATCCCATTCCCATTCCCATTCCCATTCCCATCCCCATTCCCACTCCCAATCCCATCCCCATTCCCACTCCCAATCCCATTCCCATTCCCGTTCCCATTCCCATTCCCATTCCCGATCGCTCCGAGCGGGGTCAGGCCCGGCCGGGCTCGGTAACGCGTGGGCGTGGTCTCATTTCCATGAGCCAATGGGAGCGGCGCATGCAAATGAGGGCGGCGCGGGTTGGCCGGGGCGGGCGGGGGTAGCGCGCGCGGGGCGCCTTTGTCCGGCACAGGCGGCGGGGCCGGAGCGGCCGGAGCGGGGCCGCGTCCCGTGCCCGCTGTCCGTCCGTGCCCGCTGTCCGTCCGTGCCCGCTGCCCGTCCCTGCCCCGCCCCGTCCCCGTGGCCTCCTCCCCGTGATGCCT
>VZTE01005765.1:127977-147726 GCA_013397775.1 Eulacestoma nigropectus | reverse complement strand
GCAAGACTTTCGCAGTTGCTCAGGAAGGAACTCCCTGCCCCGGCTCCAGGATTCCTGGGGTGCGGGGCGGGGGGGAGGGGGGGAGGAAAATTAAAACCCAACAACAACAAAAAAATAGATATAAAATAATAAAGCTAAAAATTGACGTCGGGGGGAGGGTTGGCTGCGGTGGAGCGACGCGTGGGACTGGAGCCGAGCGATGCCGAGCGTGGGAGCCGAGGAGAAGGGAGGGATGAGCCCAGCCCGGGGTGCCCTCCCGAGAACACCCCTCACTCTTTCTGTCCTCAAGTGCCACTTAAAGTTCCTGCTTTGAACACCTTAACGAGCAAACAAGGTTAATCGAGGCCTTTTGCCAGCAATGTTGTTGTATTTTTGGGATGTTAATTCTCGCGTTTTTATGCTAAGATATATAATGATAATAAGTTATTTTCTGATATTGATGGAAAAATTATTTATACTTGGAGGTTTGAGAACCGAAATGCCCTCAAGCAGTTGGTCTGCAACCACGAATCTCCTCCCAGGTGGCTGCAAAAGCAGCGCCATAAATATAATTGTTTGCAATTCGAGTGTTTTTTGGGATTATGGTGTTCTTGTTTTGCGTTTTCTTTTTTTTGAAATAAAATGTAAAATCAAACCTTGGGCCCAGGGTTTTATTTCCTTTCTCCGTGAGCGTGCAGGCAGTGGGGCTGAGCAGCAGCTGCTTCCTTGTCCTGGCTATGGGCAAGGTCCTGTTGTGCAGCTCCAGTGCGGGTTTATTCCCGGCCCCTCCCAAGCAATTAAAGGCCAAAGCAGCCGATGTGCTGCAGGAAATGTTGGGAATTTTATTTATTTATTTATTTATTTATTTATTTATTTTGCTCGAATGCTGCCGCAACAGGAGCTAACAAAAAAGGGCTTTGCTGCCGAGGCTTCCACCCTCCTGCAGCTCCTTCTTGGCAGGTGGGAAACCTGATTCCTTGCAGGAGGAAAAGCTGCCCCGGTGCTTCCTTGCAAAGCCCCGGGGATTTGTTGGCACCCCCAGCTCGGCCCGTGCCCCCCGGGGCTGGGAGCTCTCGGTGCCAGGCTCCTCTTTAATGACACAGCCAGGCTGGCACATGTGGGATTTCTCCGTGTGGCAGGAAAATCCACACCCCCCTGCTGCTGGCACTGCCCGGGGAGGCCACGGGGACACCGGTGCCCCGCACTGTCCCTCCCTGAGGGCACCCGGCCGGACCCCACGGCCCCCGTGTGCCCCAGCAGTGGCACGGGGTCACTCTGTCCCCAGCCCTGCAGGATCGGTGCCAGCCCAGCCGGGAGGGGAGGCTGGACCTGTTCTCCCACTCCCGGGATGCTCCAGCACGAGGCCACCGGGCCCTGTCCGTGTCCGTGTCCCTGTCCATGTCCCTGTCCGTGTCCGTGTCCATGTCCCTGTCCGTGTCCGTGTCCCTGTCTGTGTCCCTGTCCCTGTCCATGTCCGTGTCCCTGTCTGTGTCCCTGTCCCTGTCCGTGTCCCTGTCCCTGTCCGTGTCCCTGTCCCTGTCCATGTCCGTGTCCCTGTCTGTGTCCATGTCCCTGCCATGTCCGTGTCCCTGTCCAGCCCAGGGCTCAGGACAGGCAGGTGCCACCCTGTGCCCAGGGACACTGCAGCAGCACCAGCACCAGGTTTATTTCTCCAAGCTCAGGCTCGATCCAAACCCCTCTGGTTTCTCCCAGTGTCACCCCCAGCCCTGTCCCCACACCACAAAGTGGGTAGCCCTGGAGGCACCTGGCCCAGCACCCAAATTCTCATTTTTTCCCCCCAAAATCAGCCAGCTTGGCCAAGGACAAGAGGGGCAGCCCAATGATGCACCATGGTGGGGTCTCAGCACGGGTTTCTCCCAGCACCTGTGGATGCAATGGTCTCACTTCTCCTTTTAAAAAAATTCTACAAGGGCAGAGTCCGTATTTCCCCCAAATTTTACAATCCCTGTTTTTTTCCTGGGGGTATTGCTGGCAAAAAGTGAAGTGCAAACGTCACCACTCCAGATTTCACATGTCCCTGAATACTGTATTTAAAAAATGGTGAGTTTACCAAAAACCTCTGGATTAAATGCTGTCAGATTTGGGCAGCTGTGCTGGGTCACCAGCCAGGATCCCACATCTGGAGCAGCAGCCAGCCCCTGCCCCAGGCTTTCTTTAAGGGGCAAAGAACATCCCTGCAGCCACACCAGGGAGCTGGTTTGGGGCTGGGAACAGGGATCTCAAACCAAACAAAAATTCCAATTCCTTCCCAGGTTCCTGGGAAGACAACAATCAACAGCACCAGGCTCCTTCCCTCCCTGCACCCCAGCCAGAGCTGGGCACCTCTGGGCACCTCTGGACTTCTCCCAGCACCTCCAGCCCTGCAGCCCCACACTGAGTAATTAACAGAGCTCATTAATTCCAACCAGGTGTGTGACAAATAGACACAAACACAGCGAAAAGGAATTAGTGCAGAGCTACATTGTTGGGTTTTTTCTCAACTGCCACTAGAAAAATACTCTGATTACAAAAATAATTTGCACACAAGCACAGGGTAAGCAGCAGGTTTCTCTGTCAGGCCGGTTGTGGAGCTCTGCCAAAGAGATTTGTCAAACAAAGTTGAATTTCTTAATCCCTATCAAAAGTGGGTCTATGATTTCATACAGAAATGACAAATATGCAATGTAAACGACAAGTGGTTCATAAACTCTGCAAATATCCTCCAAAAATGCAGGGTTATGGCAGATCACAGCTTCAGCTGCCTGCACAGAAGGACATTCGCAGCCAGCTGAAGTCAGGATTATTTTTAAACCCTTCAAAATTTGCTGTTAATACATAAAGTTTATATATCTACACACACACACACAGAGAGAAAGACTTTTTTATTAGATGTGTATATAAAATATATGCTAGATGGAAAGGCCCTCCAATTAGAAATACATAACCACAAGCTGGAGCTAATTTGGCATTTTTCCCGTTTAAAAATGAATATTTTTATAAAAATGAGTCAAGTTCTGACTCCCTGCACAGAACCCAGCTGGGATTGGGAGCAAGGGCAGCGTTCCTGCAGCTCTGCCCAGGGCACTTCCAGCCTCCCATTCTTTTTCCATTTCTTTGAGGGTGTGTTTTATCCTAGCACAGGTTTTTAATTCGAGAAGAAAATGCAGCAGAATCCAAGCTGGGAATTCTGCTTTTTCAACTCCTGGAAAGCAGGGAAAGCATCTCTGATTCCCAGCTCTATCCTTTAAAAGCCCTGGGAAGAGAGGCCAGCGGGAGGAAGGCTGTGGCACAGCTCCCTGGAGCTCCCCAGCAGCTGCTACAATCATTTCTCAAGGTAGTTTTTGCTAGAAAATGCACTTTGAACGTGCCTGTGCACAAACAGGTGCTGCCAGCACAGGCACAACCCCCCCGAACAATCCATAATTTTAAAAAATGTAAACCCAGTGATTCCATCAGGTCTCTACAACTTTGCTCTCTCAGCAAAGCTCAGGCAACTTTGGTCTCGTTGGAGTTGGCAAATGCCACCAGGACCCCCCGTGCAGAGACCCTGGACCCCATTCCCTTGGCCAGGAAAGACAGGGATTCAGTCAGAAACCTTCTAATAGAGACAGGGATCAGCAGGAATGCCTTGGGAAGCTCAGGGAATGGTCTGTACAGGGTCAGGGAGTGGCCGTGGGTACCTGGGGGAGCGGCGGTGCTTGGCCTGGCCCAGCTGGGCTGGCAGGGGCTGGGCAGGAGGAGCTGCCCCTCTCCTATAACAAAATGCAGGTTTTCTTGTCCTTGAAAGGGTTCTCAGAGGCTGGAATTCCCATGAGCAACGGGTCCTTCTTGGCGTGCTCCTCACAGTACAGCATGAGGTCTGCCGAGGCTTTGGACACCTGCAGGAGATGGGAAAAGTCAGCATAAAATGGGGTTTTCCATGGAAATGGGGTCAAAATGCTGAGAGCTGTGAGGGAACAAAGTGGGATGGGAAAGTGGTGGGAGATGGAAATGTTCTCCAGGGCTCTGTCTGCTGGTTTGATCCACGGGGAATGAAGGAAAGGATGGAGCCCGGTGCTCTTTGGGGTTGGTTGTGACACCAGGCAAAGGCTCCACCTGGCTCCTACAGAAAACTGAAAACAGGAGGGGCTTCAAAAGAATTCCAGAGGAGTTTTTACCTCTCCTGGAGTGACAGGACAAGGGGGAACAGCTTCCCACTGCCAGAGGGCAGGGTTGGGTGGGATACTGGGCCACAAGAAGTGGATTTATTTGGGTTTGTTGAGCTGAGATGTTGGTGTCAGGCTTTGAGGCGGGGAACGCTGAGCTGTGGGTGCTCAAACACACGAAACACACACACACACTCTGTTATCCCATCGTCCTACAGCTGGGAGGGGAAAAACGAGGAAAAGGAGGGGGGAGAAGGCTGTGCCTCACCTTTATCCTCTCGATGGAGGCTTCTATCCTGAGCTGCTGCACGGTCCTGCGGGCCTGAGCGATGTTGTTGGTCGTGGTGGCTGTTTTGCCAGACATTTTCAGTGGAGCAGGGAAGTTCTGCTTGGAAAGACAGGGGGTTATTGTTCCAGAAGGCAGCACAGCACCCTGAAGTGCTTTCACACAGAGGCATCCACTACACGCTGCAAAAAGTACATTTTAAAATTATTATTATTATTATTATATCCAACAGGACCAGTCAGCTAAAAACCAGCTCTGGAGGTAAAGCACACTCCAGGGAAAAGCATGGAGCTGCTGTGCAGGTTTCTGAGCCCGTGGCAGAGCAGGATGGCACAGGCATGGCTGGTCCAGCAGCAATCCCAGCACGGCTTTGGCCACTTGATGCCCCCATCTGCAGCTTCCCCTGGGATCCCAGAGTGTGCTGGGAGGCCACAATGTCCCTGGGGGCTGGATTAAGGAAGGAGACAAGGTCCTGAGCCCACCAGAGAGTGATGGGAAGGAGTGAGTGATGGGAGGAGTGTGGATGGAATCACAGAATATTGAGGTTGGAGAAGTTCTCTGAGACCATCGAACCCAACCATTCCCAGCACTGCCAAGGCCACCCCATGCCCCCAAGGGCCACATCCACACAGCTTTGAAACCCCTCCAGGGATGGGGACTCAGCACTGCCCTGGGCAGCTGTGCCAGGGCTGGAAAACCTTTCCAGGGAGAAATAATATCCATGGCACAGGCTGATCCCAGCATCTCTGGCTGGTTCTCTACCCAGGCAGCCTTAGTCTTCAGTGTCCCAGGCCAGGTTGGACGGGGCTTGGAGCCACCTGGGATAGTGGAAGGTGCCCCTGCCCATGGCAGGGGGTGGAATGAGATGGGCTTCAACCAAACCAGTCTGAGATTCCAAATTATTCAGGTCTGCAGGAGCTCATTTAGCCCAGCCCTGCCCGTGTCCCTGTCCTGTATCCCAGTCTCCAGCAGGACTCTGCTTGTTTTGCACAGCTCCAGGAGGATGAGTGCCCGTGGAGCTGTGCTGGAATCTCTCATGGCACTGCAGTGACCCGAGCCCAAGGCGGCTCCGTGACCTTTCCAAGTGCTGCCTGTGCAGCTCCTGCAGGATTCAGGTTTCTCTCACCCAGTCTGGGCAGCAGGGCAGCTGATGCTCGTGCCAGCCCAGCAAGCTGGGAACAGCATTATCCTGCTCCAAGTCCCTGTTTTGGGGGGACATTCCTTGGAAAAGCTTTGGGCAGAGCAATTCCCGAGCGGCAGGAAATGCCTGCCCAGGCACAGGAGGAGGGACATTCATTCCTCACCTCTGGTGTCACTAAAAACTTACTTCCTACAGGAAATATGAAGAGCATCCTCCTGCAGATCCATGGAGGGTGATGGATGCTCCCAGCCCCATCCAGCCTGGCCTTGGGCACTGCCAGGGATCCAGGGGCAGCCACAGCTTCTTTGGGCACCCTGTGCCAGGGCCTGCCCACCCTCCCAGCCAGGAATTCCTTCCCAATATCCCATCCATCCCTGCCCTCTGGCAGTGGGAAGCCATTCCCTGTGTCCTGTCCCTCCATCCCTTGTCCCCAGTCCCTCTCCGGCTCTCCTGGAGCCCCTTTAGATCAAAAATGAGTCTTCCAAGCAGGAAACTCCAACAGGCACCGCCAGAGCTGACAAATGCAGCTGCTGGGTTCGACAGGGACTCTGCCCGTGTGCTCTGACCTGTGGGAGCTCCAAACCCATCATTTCTGGAATAACAAGGAGCTGTTTCACACGGACACAGAAGCACAGATCCACCACAAACCGAGCCCACACTCCCAGCCCAGTCCCTGCAGTTTTCCCTTACAATATTCAAAACCTGCAGCATGAAAAACCCAATGAAAAGCAGTTTCTTTTTATCAAGCCACGGATGCAGCTCTGGGAGGACACTTCAGGAGTTGCTGATTCCTGTGATTTTAGTACTTTTTTTTTTTTTTTTTAAGGTTAAAAAAGTTGCAAAATTAAAAGATAAACCATTATCCTCTCATTTAACTGGGGAAAGGCCACACTCAGCCTTCCCTCCCCTTCCCCAGTCCCAGTGGAGCTTTTGCCACTGGAGCTGTTTGATTCTCTGGATCCCTTCCCACCCTACATGGATGACCTCCTCAGGAAAGTTCCAGTGCTTATTTTCCCAGCTGCTTAGCTTTGTTAATAAATGAGATGTTTGGGAAAAAAAAAAAACAACCAAAACAACCCAAACCATAAGATTTGAAAATTACATTGCTGCATTTGCCCATCTCCAAACAAACACGAGCTTTAATAGCCCTCCTAAGATTACCAAATCTCTTCTACAGGGAGATTTACAACAACTAGGTCAGCTCCCAATAAATCTGTTTTCCTTCCCAGTTCCTGGCAACGGGTCCGAGCTGCTGCAGCCACGGATTGCTCACAGGGCACCCTGGACTTCACAAAACTCCCCAGATTTAAACTGGGGGTGTCAGGATTCTGCAGAACTTGGGGGTTCACAGCCCTGGGCAGGCTTTTCTGGGACAGGAGAATTTCCCAGGAGAATGAAGTTGCTCCCTGAAGAAATGACCACTCGGTCGGAGAGGGCACTGCTCTGATTTCTAGGAAATGATCCCTCGTGCTCAGCAGGCAGCCCTGAGCCAAAAGGAGCCCCGAGAGCCTCCCTTATCCCAGCACTTTCCCACTGGGATCTCTCGTGTCCCAGCACTCACAGTCACAACTCCTCGTCCTCTAAACGGACCCCAAAATGAATTTCCAACAAGTTTTTCCATTCATCTCCTAAGATAGAACGTAGCTGGTGATCCAGGCCAGGTTGGACGGGGCTTGGAGGAACCTGGGATAGTGGGAGGTGTCTCTGCCCATGGAAGGGGTGGCACTGGATGGGCTTTAAGGTCCTTTCCAGCCCAAACCATTCCAGGATGTTCTGCTGTGATCTCACGCTGTTCCAAGCAGGAGGGGGTTCCCTGTAGGAACACGCAGTGACAACCTCGGTCCCCTGGGGGTGACAAAGCTGAGCAGGGGCTTGCAGGACCCAGGGTGGTGGTGACACAGATTCCCAAACCCCAGAGCAGCTGCAGGCACGGCTGCAACTCTCACTTGGGTCTGACTCACAGCCTAAAACGAGACAAAAGGATCAGCCCCAGAACAGCCTCCCCTGGCCACCACCCCTGCCATGGGCAGGGACACCTCCCACTGTCCCAGGCTGCTCCAACCTGGCCTTGGACACTGCCAGGGATCCAGGGGCAGCCACAGCTGCTCTGGGCACCCTGTGCCAGGGCCTCCCCACCCTTGCAGAGAAGAATTTCCTTCTAATTTACCCATGGAAAACAGGCCTGCAGAGGAGGATGCTCACCAGCTGCACTTTGCCAGGGAAAGAGAAAAACACAGGAAACTTCCAGTGCACTTCCTGCAGCCACACACCTGCATTTTTTTCTTTCTTGAAACACCTGCAAACAGGTGGAGCTGCCCCTCTTCCACAGAAAAGCCCTATTTTTCCAGGCCTTGCCCTATTTCTTTCCTCAGAGGTTGCCATGCAGCAGATCCCCAGATCTGCCTGGGCTGGGTGCCAAACTCCAGCTCCAGTGGGATAATTAAACTCTGGACTATCTTATTTACTCTTGTAGATCCAGGACTTGTGAGGCACCTGCCGAGTGAAAGATAATTAAATCAGCACTGCTAAAGCAGGGCTGGGAATCTGCTGGAAATCCCAGCAGCTCTGCCTGGAAAACAGCTCCCAGTTTGCTCCAGTTATGCAAAGCCAGCTCATACTGGAGCAGCAAAGCCTGGCTGGCAGTGGGATAAAGGCTCAAAGGGGCACAAAAGGTGTTTTGTAATTGTTTCTTTTGAAACAAAGCAGATTTTGAGGCGAGTAACTCAAAACTTCAGATCAACAGAGCAGGTTGGACAAAACACAAACCAACACCAGTGACAACAACAGCGGCTGCAAGTGTAACACCCCGTCAGCCCCTGATTTTCCAGCCCCTGATTTTCCAGCCTCTGGTTTTCCAGCAGGCAGCAGGGATCTAAAGTTACAGCTAATCTGCAAATGCAGGTTTCAAAGGCCTCTCCCTCTCCAGAGCCACTGGAGCCCTGCTGTGGAGGACACGGAGCGGAGAGGTGGAAAGGCCTCTGCGCTGGGCAGGCTCCAAACTCGCCAAGGAAACAGCAGGAGAAGAAGGACACGGGGTGTTCCCAACATTCCCCATTCCCACTGCGAGCCCTCCTCGCCAAGGCCCTGCAGCAGCACCCCTGGTCTGGGTGCCCTGCACACCCTGCACTCCCGTGGGATGGAGGGAGCACCCCAGGGAGTCGCTGCCGCTGCTGCTTCTGCAGGGAATCGCTGCTGGGAGCAGCTCCAGCCCGGAAATGTTTGGATTCTGCTGCCAGATAAACCAGAAACTAACACCACCATGGGAATTATCCCACTTTTCTTAAAAACACAGGAAAAGGGGGAAAAGAGGGAAACAAGCAGCTGGACAAGTTCAGAGCTGCTGCTCCCAGCTCATTCCCGTGTTAAGGATTTCAGTGGTTCCACCACAAACGCTGCAGGTTTCCAGGTGACACCATTCCCAGTGCTGCAGCTTCCCTGGTGTTTGCTGCGAGAGTTTGACGCTGGATCTGGTTTGTCAGCACCACTAACACGGGCTCTGATTGCTGCTTCACAGCCCTGCCTGCAAAACCATTTTGCTCCCCCCTCCCTGGCATCCTTTCATCCCGCTGCCTTCAGCTGGGACCCTGCAAACAATTTGGGAACAACACACCAGCAAACCCCAAATGCAGCTGCCTCCTCTTAGCGACTCGCACTCCCCAGAGCTCCCAGGAATAAAAAGAATGAAATTTTGCTTCTGAAAATGCAGGGATTTGTTGGGCAGGAAGGTGGTTGGGAGGAGGAAGAGGGGCTGCATGGAGAGGCACCAAGCTGAGGTCAATCCTCATGGAAAGCAGGGAAGAAGGGCCATGGTGACCCCTGGAGGGGTGGCACAAGCAGGGGATGATGCCAGAGCCTGGGCTGAGCTGCATGCCCCGCTCCCAGGTGCAGGGCAGGACGTGGGGTGAGGTTTCCATGGATCCTGAGGCTGCTCTGCACGTGCTGCTTTCCCAGGAGCTCTGTGGGAGCGCGAGGGCCGGCGGCTGGTTGGGACTTGAATGCTGAAGGTTGGTTTTCCTACAGGGCACCCTTGGGAGCTCGGGAGCAGGTTTGTCATGACTTGCAGAACCTGAAAACGCTCCGAGTCCAAGCCAAGAGGCCACTGCTGGCATTCAAGGTGGGGGCAGGAATAAACAACTCAATTCCGAGGGCGCATTGGAGCACAACCGGCTACAGCAACAGATAAAACAATTCCACACAAGCATCACAAAGTCTCTGGAATTGTGCTATTCCCTGGTTTTGATTTTTGAATTTTTAGGCCCCCAATGGAAGGATCTGTTGGAAGAATCTCAGTGTGCCTGGCTCTATTTTCAGCCAGAGTGCTGCGGAGGATTTGGAGTCCCAGTGAGAGCTGACGTGTCCCCCCGGATCCTGCACATCCCGGAGCACAGCAGCACCTGGCACAAGGTGAGAGAGGCACAGGGTCCCTGATGGCAGCAGCAGGTGGGGGAAAGGAGCACCCAAGGGATGCCTCTGCCCACCTGAAACCCAAATTGCCCTCGGGGCTGCTGCTTCTCCCCCAGCACTGACAGCCGGGGGCTGAAGGAGGTGCCTTGCCCTGGCAGACCCAAGGATTTTGGAAAGCACTTGGGAAGCCTGGATGCTTCCTGAGAGTGGAAAAAGAGTGGAAGGGCTGGCGTGGAGGGGGAGCAGCCCTGAGCTGTCCCCAGAGCCCGCGTGTCCCCGCAGCACCTCTGGGAACGCTCCCGTTCGCATCCACACCTCCAAAGCAAACAGTGCCCAGCTCCCCACGCTGCTCCTGCAGCACCAGGGACCCACTGTCCCGGCTGTCACCTTAATTAGGGAGCACTGGGACGAGGCAGGCACGTCCCACACTGCTCCTGCTCCAACCGGTTGTCCTGCTCGGAGAAGGAAGGAGATTCCAGCCAAACAGCCCCTTCCCGGCCTGGCAGAGCTGCTCCCCAGCCAGCTCCCTGCTCCGGACATGCAGCCAGCCTGGTTTTTCCAGCGGTGGGAGCAGCCCAAGGGAGAGCCCAGGGCGGCTGGCAGGGCTCTGCTGGCCCAGTGTGGGGCCGTGCTGACACCCAGTGGATGCACCGGAGCTGGAATCTTTTCCTTCTGCTGCGCTGCCAAAGAGACTGGAAAATGAACCCGGGCAGCAGGAAAGCACCGAGATCCTGCCCTCAGCGAGCAAACAGAACTGAGGGGAAAATAAAACAGGGATTAGAGATGCTTTGGGGTCGTTTCTCTTCTTATGGTGCTTTTGTCCCATCCCTGGAAGGGTCCGAGGCCAGGATGGAGCAGCCTGGGACAGTGGAAGGTGTCCCTGCCCATGGCAGGGGGTGGAATGGGATGGGCTTTAAGGTCCCTCCCAACCCAAATCGGTCTGGAATTCCATGATCCTTATTCCCCACACAACGAGCAGAGACACAAGTGGTGAGACGCTCCAGAGATTTCCAGGAGCACCCGGAGCCACTCCTGCACTCTGCAGACCGAACACAACACCCACAGTGCAAACTTCCCAGGAAAAATGGCAACAGGGATCATCCATGACCTCCCTGCTCCCATCACAGGGAACCAGTGGCCAGCAGAAGGATTTTTCTACACCTACCCCAAACCAAACTGTGAGTAGCAGCTCCCTGGTTCCTGGCAGGTGAGAAGGGCTGGATTTTTAAACAGGACTGGAATTTTAAACAGGACAGTATTTTAAACAGGTCTCAGGCAAGATTTACAGTCGTGGAACAAATATTTTATACACAAAAAGGTTTGGGTTTGGTGAAAGAAAACAAGATCCTCCCCAGACAAGATCCTCCCCCAAGGATCACACTCCGGAAAAGGAAAGCTGAAACATCTGGCAGCTGCAGGACTTGCAGTGGTTTTAGGGAGGATGGGGATGCTCTGAAATGCACCACAGCTGAAGGGACTGGGGGAGCTCAGGCACCTCAGATTTCAACCCCAATTTTCCAGCAGAAAAGGTCCAGCAAGGCCAAACTCTGCTCCCACTGCCCTCCTGGAGGAGGTGCAGTAGCCAGGGCTGGATGAGAAATGGGAATTCTGGCCATACAGATACACCTGGTGTGCAAAGGGTGCCTGCCAGTGCAAACAGAGAATAAAAGCCCCTTAAAGCACAGAACATCCATTTGTGATGTTTCCTTCTTCAGAGAATTTACACTTGAGAGTATTGAGAGATTTTACAGTAGAGATCTTTTTTTTTTCAATTATAAATAATGCTGCCAGTGTCTTAATTGGGGATTAAAATCCCTAATAACGAGAAATGAAAGGAAACAGACAACTCTAAAGATCTTCAATTGGACTTGGCATTCTGGGTGTTTAATTAAGGCCGTGTTCCTTCATAACCTCTACTTCATAAGTTATGCCAGCACCATCCTGCTGATCAAACCTGGGCTGCAGCTCCCTTTGATTTTCAAAGTCAGCCTCCACTGTGGGATTCTGTCAAAACCAATGTACATTTTGGGAGAGGAGCAGTGGAAAAACCTGCTTTTATTTTCCTCTGCATTTCTTCTGACTGAACTTTTTACTTCTTTAGCACGCACGAAAGCCATGAAAAGCGACTTTTAGATCAAGGTTACTTTGAAAAACATCTGAGCAGTGTTATTTCAAAGACATCAGCCTGAAGTCACTGGAAAAGGCAACGACCTGCAGGGCAGTTTCTCCACAGAAGGTCCCTGTTCCTCCCCACAGGGCACCACCCAGCTAATTCCCACCGGGAAAGAAGGGAAAACTACAAAGACGCACTTGCAAAGAGACTTTCAGCTGGATCAAAATCAGCCTGTGAAGCAGGAGAGGGCTGTGCTGAAAGCTCCAGCCTGGCAGTCACGGGATGCAGCCTGGCCCCAGGTTATGTGACCTTCAGCAGATTCTTTTGTCTGCCAGAGATAAAGCCGAGGACGCTGGCGGGAGATGCTCTGGGGAGAGCTCCACGGGGCTCAGCTCAAACAACTGGGAAAGTGGGAAGGGTTTCACCACTTCCTTGGCTACAGGAATTTATCAAAGCACCTGTTTTTAAGGATGGGGAGAATAGAGAATAATTTGCATTTTTTGATGGTCAGACAAAATACAGTTAATACAGCAAAGACAGAAATGATGAAGATTTGCAGGCTGGTCCTTCCTAACCAGGGGAATAAACAAGGAAAAGCTTAAATCCTGTGGGAAAAGCAGGTTTTTCTGCCCCCTAAATTCAACACAAAACCAGTCAGGCAGTTAAAAAAATGAGGTGAAAAGCATCAGCAATCCTGCCAAGGACTTTATATTTGTTCTGCTCCAGAATAAAATTAAATCACCAGGGTTTGGGACCTGCCGTGCTGCATTGTATTTTGCATGAAAGGAAGGAACCAGAGCGGACTGGAAACTCACCTACATAGGCAGACTTGCTCCCTGTCCAGCTTGCCTTGATTTTATCAGTGTAATGATCCTGAAACAAGAATAAAATAAAAACTATAAGGATTTCACAGTGCAAGAAAGCCAAAGCTGAGGGGGGTTGGCACTTGTGGTTTAATGCTAATCACAAAAACAGTATTTTGAGACTGGCAAATCTACCTCAAACTTGGAGCAGCCTGGGACAGTGGAAGGAGTCCCTGCCCATGGCAGGGGTGGCACTGGGTGGGCTTTGAGGTCCCTTCCAACTCAAACCATTCCGGGATTACTTTGTCCCTGGAGACTCGGAGCTGTCAGCCTCCAGTGATGTGTTCTCACAGCTGGGTTTAAATCACTGCCTGAACAAATCTGAGAGCTCACATTCCCTATGGAGGCCTTACACACCCAGAAAAAACCCTAGAATTACATCAGTTCTCTCCTGAAATCCTTTTAGGCCCTGGAAGGGGCTCTGAGCTCTCCCTGGAGCCTTCTCCTCTCCA
Source organism: Eulacestoma nigropectus (assembly GCA_013397775.1). Classification (NCBI taxonomy): domain Eukaryota; kingdom Metazoa; phylum Chordata; class Aves; order Passeriformes; genus Eulacestoma; species Eulacestoma nigropectus. The sequence continues at coordinate 134,343 of VZTE01005765.1, read as the reverse complement.
GGTGAACACCCCCAGCTCTCCCAGGCTGTGAGGGTGATAAAAACCATCAGGTGATGGGAATTCTTTGAGAGCTGGAGCAAGGACTGTATTTACAAGTGAAATCATCTTTCCTTTCATTCTCCTGGCTGTGCTGCTGCCAGGAGCCCAAGGGCTGCACAATCACTGCAGTTCACACACGAGTGTGCAAATAGATGTGTCAGGTTTTAATATCTAATGATCCAACAGGGACTGGCAATTCCTGTGTTACCCTTCCCTGGAATTTCCAGTGCAGGTTCCCACCCCTGCAGACACCCCCAGTGTGGAACTGGGATTAGAGGCACCGGGCATTTCCTGAGCTGGCACAGCCAGGGCACAGATCCCTCGCTGAGCAGGGCACGGCCGGATCCGGGATTGCCGCTGACACCCTTTGGAATGAATCCAACCTCCAGTTGCCAAGGGCTGGTGGAGCTCTGGCACCGAGCCCTGGAGCTGCTCCATGCCCGGCCGAGGAGTGACCACGGGCCTGGAGAAGCCAGAGCCATCCAGTTCCCTCATTCCCAGGGAACAAGGAGGGCAAAAGCCACCTAAAATTCCCAAGGGATGGTCCTGAGCAAGGCAGAGAGGGGGCAGACAGCATGGGCAGTATTCCCATTATAATCACACACCCCTTCCCATGCTGGAAACGGGAGCACACTTTTAATAAGTGCTGGTCAAATCATTGTGTGGAGGAGGAAAATAAATTGTGTTAAAGACAGTCTGCCTTGCCACAGTCCTTGTCCCTGTGCCAGGCTTGTCCTGTCCACATCCAGCAAGGAAACCAAAATAAATAAATGTGACACGTAGCCTCCTCCACAGATGTGCGACTGCTGCACAAAATCAAAGTTTGAGTGGAAAAGCTGCTGCTCTGCTTATCAGTGCAAGGTCCCACTCTGCTCACACCCCCTGGAAATCGTCAGGGAAAAACAAGAAAAATTTTAATATTGACTTGTGCATCCTGAGGGCGATGAAAACACAGTCAAAACAACCACGGAGCACACAGGAATGGTTTGGGCTGGGAGAGACCTTCAGGGATCAGCCAGTCCAACCCCATCTTTAATGCATCTGAGAAGTAATTCCGGCTCCCGGGGCCGCTTTCCACCCCGCAGCCACGCTGATACTCCTGCTAATCAAAGCTCCTATCAAACCAGTCATAAAAACCCACAAACCCAGCATTGCTGGCATAGTTTGAGGCCGGTGTAATGCACCCCCTCCAAAAGCCTCCGCTCAGAGGCCAGGCCATGCTCGGGAAGGAATAAATCAGGGAAGGGCACGTGGGATGAGGAAATTCCACAGCTGGATGAGTCCCAGTCCCTCTGGCCAAGGCTGGCAGCACCAGCCAGGTCCTCCTGCACTGCGGGAGTTCCAGTTCCAGCTGGAGCATCCCTGCTTTGCAGGAGGAATCCCTTGCAACTTTTACAGCAACATAAACCAGACCCAGCTGGGAAAAGGATGGTCCCTCTCCCAAAAGAGTCAGTGACACTTCCTGCTTATCCCAGCTCCAAGCTTAGACCAAAAAGCCTGACTTTGGGAGGGGGCTTGAAGCTACAAACAGAGCTGAAAATGTAATTTGGGATCTGCTCAAAATTATTCATAGCAACCACAGAATCCCAGACTGGTTTGGTGTGGGAGGGAGCTCAAAGTTCACCTCATCCCAACACCCCTGCTGTGGGCAGGGACACCTCCCACTGTCCCAGGCTGCTCCCAGCCCCAATGTCCAACCTGGCCTTGGACACTGCCAGGGATCCAGGGGCAGCCACAGCTTCTCTGGGCACCCTGTGCCAGGGCCTCCCCACCCTCACAGGGAGGAATTTATCCCTAATATCTCATCCAAACCTGCTGTATTTTTCCTTTTCTGTGATAGCCACCAGTCCCTGATGTTTCCCTGGTTCAGGCAGCAAGGGCAGTGCTGGGTCCCAGGGCATCCCCTTGACATTCTCTTGGAAACTCAGGGAGGATTTTCTCTCGTCAGCTTAAAGCACCTGGTTTTGTGCTCTGGGGGAGCTCTGGCACAAGGAAAACCCTCCCTCAGATCGGAGAATCAGACAGAATCTCCCCCGTGTGCTCCCACTGCCTGTGCACAGGGAATGGTTCTGGAGAGCGGAGGGGTGACGGCACAGAGCAGCTGAGCACAGCCTGGATCAGGGCAGCAGGCTGGGAATGCAGGCTGGGCCAGCAGGGGAGTGCTGCTCCCTTCCCAGCAGGACAAAGACGGGCTTTTCCACCTCCAAACACTCCGGAGAGCCACACTGGAGGATCAGAGCCCACGCAGAGAGCCAGGGCTCGGAGCTGTGCTGCATGTCGGAGCGGGGCCAGGAAGGCTTGGATCACACATCCCAAACCAAAGCGTGCCAAAAAGTCACCTGTCCCTGCACAGCAGGTTTGGAAAGACATGGGAGAAGGGATGAGAAGACAAAGGGGGGTAAACAAAGGGGGAGCAAGGCTGGTTCCTGCCTGAGCTGAGCCCAATGTTTAAACAAGGAGCTGATCCCAGCGGCCACGTCCCGCCGTCCTCGGCTGCTGCAGCACAAATAATCCTCACAACACACTTTTTTCCCTTTCCCTCCTCCCTCTGGAACTCCATCACATGCCAAGACGCTGATACGGACACAGGAAGCTGAATATAAACACATTGCCTGTTTTACCAAATATTCAAAGGAACACAACTAAAAATACTCAGCTGCTGGTGTCCAGGAACATCCCAAAGCTGTGATCCGCCCCCAGCCACGCTGCCTGGGGCTCCAGGAACCAGGGAGCTGGGATTTGGGGTACACTGAACCCCAGGCCTCAGCTTTCATAGAATCCCAACTGGTTGTTCCCATGCAGGGACATCTTCCACCATCCCAGGCTGCTCCAAACCCCATCCAGCCTGGCCTTGGGCACTGCCAGGGATCCAGGGGCAGCCACAGCTTCTCTGGGCACCCTGTGCCAGGGCCTCCCCACCCTCCCAGGGAACAATTCCTTCCCAATATCCCATCTAAACCTACCCTTTTCCAGCTTAAAGCCATTCCCTGTGCCCTGTCCCTCCATCCCTTGTAAATCCTCTCTCTCCATGTTTCCTGTAGCTCCTTTAGGCACTGGAAGGCCACAATGAGGTCATTTCTTCTCCAGGCTGAACAATCCCAGCTCTCCCAGCCTTTCCTCCCAGCAGAGCTGCTCCATCCCTCGGATCATCCTGGTGCCTCCTCTGGCTTCCCTCCAACAGCTCCAGGTCCTTCCTCTCCCAGGGGCCCCAGAGCTGGAGGCAGCTCTGCAGGGGGGTGTCACCAGAAGATGCAGGACTGGATCCTCTCCTTCCCAGGGACACCTGGCTGGAAGGGGTTCAGCAGCTCCACAGTAACAAATGCTACATCCCACGGGAATGCCGGATCCCCTGGAGCCCCGTGTCTCTCCAGGGGATGGATGTACCCCCACCATGCTCCCACCTCCCCTGGGCATCCCACTGCTCCTCCCACCTTCACTCAATCATAGAATCATCAGGTTGGAAAAGACCTCCAAGATCATCGAGTCCAACCCATGTCCTAACACCACCTCAGCTGAACCGTGACACCGAGTGCCACATCCAATCTTATTTTAAACACATCCAGGGATGGTGATTCCACCACCTTCCCCGGGCAGACAATTCCAGTACTTCACCACTCTCTCTGTGGAAAACCTTTTCCTAATATCCAACCTATATTTCCCTTGGTGCAGCCTGTGTCCTCTCGTTCTGTCAGTTGCTGCCTGCTTCTACCTTCCTGCTTCTGCCAACCTCCCTAAAATCCCATGGGGAATCCTACCACAACCCAGCCACCCTGAGGACTTCGGTCACAGCCTCTGCTCTTTCTCATCAGTCCTTCCAAAATACGGAATGAAAACTTTTTGCTCATGTCATCAGTGTTTTCTCACCCTTCCAAATTCCCCTCCAGGTTATTCCTGAGAGCAGAAATGATGTGGGCCCAAGAGCTCCCAACACTGAGTGCAGGATGAACATCGAGGTTGGGAAAAACGAGCCCCAGTTGTGAAATATTGCAAAATTCACCAAAATAGCTGCACAATTCCAGCACTGCAGGAATCCCAAGAGCCACCAAACATCTGCAGCTCCCATTTCCCAAGAAATAGTGAGTCCATGATGACTTTCAAGATCTGGGTGTCTTCCATCCCAATTAATGGAGTTTCACTCCAATTCCTGCCTCAACACAGGGGTATTTCTGTGCCAGGACACAGGACCCAGCAGCCTTCCCCCATTCCCATAGTTTGTGTAAGCACAGATGAAGTTGCAGCAACTCAATCCTCCCTGGAATACGGCAACGTGGCTCGGCCAAGGCTGCGGTGGTGTTTCCCTTGACAACTATAAACCTTTGGAAATGCTTCCCTCCGCCCCCTGCAGTGATCTCTGCTCTGGCAAAGGGGACAAAGGGAAAGGGTGGAGGGTGAGGATTTATGGGGCTGCACCACGGATTTCTGGAGCAATATGGATTTGCTTTTGCAACAGAGCCTAATCAGAGCAGGATACTCTGGGATTTGGGGAGCTGTGTCCAGGGAAGGAGCACGTTCCCACCCCGCAGAGCTGTCGTGTTCAGCATCTTCCACTCAGCATTCCAGCAACGCTTGCAGGGATGGTGGAGCCACAGAAGAGAGAGGGAGAGGGAATTTTTAAACAGGCAAATGGAGACAGGAGACAGAGAATGGCTTCCCACTGCCAGAGGGCAGGGATGGATGGGATATTAGGGAGGAATTCCTCCCTGGGAGGGTGGGGAGGCCCTGGCACAGGGTGCCCAGAGCAGCTGTGGCTGCCCCTGGATCCCTGGAAGTGTCTAAGGCCAGCTTGGAACAACCTGGGATAGTGGAAAGTGTCCCTGCCATGGCAGGGGAGGCACTGGATGGGCTTTGAGGTCCCTTCCAACCCAAACCACTTGGGATTCCCTAATTTTACTGTGCCATCCCAGGCCCCACTACAGAGAACTTGACATGAATCTGGCTCAAGTATTCCGAGTCTTTTTAGGAACAGAACCTAAAAACTTAAGAACTTTCAGTGCTTAAAAAGTTATCATACTGCCAAAGAAACATTATATTTGAAATAAAAGAAATATCTGAAACCTACAGCACAACTCAATAATCTGATTTAACACCAGCAAGAGATGAGAGATCACTTGTTCTGCTGCCTGAGAGCCCAAGAAACTCCTCCAGGATAACAGGAGAGCTTCATTTTCCAAGGAAAAATCCCCCATCAGCTGGGTGATTATGAAACAAGCTCGCCCTCAGCACCAGACCCCATGCATTGTTCCTCTCTGGAGTTTATTGCTCCTTGATTAGAGATATCCCAAATGCTGTGGTGCATCCCACGCCGGGATGAAACACGGGATTGAGGAGTCATTAACTCCATACCAATCCCTCAATCTCATTTAGTGGCACTGAGCAGCACAAAATCCTGCCACTGTCCACTGCTCGCCCTTCACTCCCATAATTGTATTTCTAAACCAATATACAGCCCAGAAAAACACACACAAGTAACGCGTCCCTGATCCTGTGGGTTCTAAGCCAATAAAAACACCGGATAATCGCCTGGCAAATTACTGGGAATTCCATTTGATGTGCCACATTAATTAAACCATAGAATCACAGAATATCCTGAGCTGGAAGGGTCCCACAAGGATCACCAAGTCCAGCTCCTGGCCCTGCAAAGGACAATCCCAAAACAATCCCCGAGCTCGGAATAGAGAATCGCAATTTAAAAGTTACTAAAGGAACTAAAAAGTTCCAGGAGCTGGGCTCGATGATCCATGATCCTTCCAGCTCAGGATGTTCTGCAATTCCATGATTCTAAGCAAACTTATTACCGCAACAGGGTGTGTAATCTCAGTATCAACACGAAACCTCCTGGAATAATGACGCTTCCCACTAATTAACCTCCTTCCCACACTCATCCCACAACTCCCCGCACGTGGGAAACTTCCTCCGTCAAGCAGAGCTCCGTGTTTCCAAGGAAAACCCATGGCCTGATGGCTGGGAATACTAAAATTGGTAGAATTTAAAGGATTTAGGTGAAAGCTGGGGCTGCCCCCGGGGCAGTTGGAGCCGCCAGCTCTGGGTATCCATCGGTGCCATGGGGAAGGTCTGGAAGGAAGGAGGCAGGAAGGAGAAGGAAAGGAAGAAAAAACAGCTTGTTCCAGAATTATTTTTACCTAATCAAGGAGATTATTTTTTACATAATTAAGCAGATTTTGCCTCATTCCCGTGCCACGCGCCACTTGTTGAACGGCACCACAGCCGCGCGCTGCCCCCCGCCGGGAATCCTCCTCAGCACAACAAAAAAATCGGGGAGGAGGAAAAAAAAAAAAAACAACCAAAAACCAACATAAAAACCCCCAA
>VZTE01005765.1:86872-127536 GCA_013397775.1 Eulacestoma nigropectus | reverse complement strand
CGTCCTGTTGGAAGGGGTGAATTGAGGCGTGCCCCTGGTGTTTGGGAAGGGGTTGAGTGAGAAAAGCGTGCGCCCGAGGGACTGGAGCGCACGCGGCGGTGCAGGGGGGTGATGGAGGTAGAGAAGCCGGCGGGATGGAGAGGTTGGAGCATGGCTATCCCGGGAATTTTAGGAGTAGGGGTTGTGGCAGTCGCCAGGGAGGGGCAGAAGTGGTGTTTGCAAAGGCTTGTCTGCTGCCCGAACGAGCCTGGCGTGCCTCTGCTTGTGGGGCTTTGATCCTGGGATCACTTGGGAATACGCTCGTCTCCAGAGGCAGGGGAGGGTGTGGATTAAAATTTAAATGCGGGTTCCTGCAGGAGGGAGAAGAGTTGAAAAAGGAGAGTGAGGAGGCCCTGGCACAGATTGTCCGGGGAAACTGTGGCTGCCCCATCCCTGGAAGTGTCCAAGGCCAGGTTGGACGGGGCTTGGAGCAGCCTGGGATAGTGGAAAGTGTCCCTGCCCATGGCACGGGGTGGGATGGGATGGGCTTTAAGGTCCCTCCAACCCAAACTTGTCTGGGATTCTATGAAATTCCAGGGAAACTGGGGAAGATGCTGTGCTCATCACCAGCACCACCTCTGCCCGGAGTGTGTCCCCATGGAGCATCCCTGCCCTGAGAGCACCAGGGAAGCCTCTCCTTGCTCTTTTCCACGGTTTTGCCCAATGCCAGCACAGACAGGTTGTTGTCCTGTCCCTGGCACAGGCAGGCTCTCCCGGCTCCAGCCTGTCTCCGCAGGCAGCTTTTATGGGAGAGGAGGTGGGATCATCAGTCTGCTCGGCTCCTCTTTATTGCGATTCCAGCTGGCAACACAGGGATGCACAGGAGGACGTTGTCCTGCATTATGCCCCAATGAAAAAAACCCAATCAAAACCTTTAGGAAAACTGTTAAAAGAGAAGGAATTCCTCATTCGATTCCTAATTAGAATACAGAAATCCCAGTTTTCCCAAGTGTGGCCACCAGCCAGGCGGGGAGCATTGCCCTCTCGTGGGCTGAAGCAGCAGCTTCCCACCACTCAGACCTAACCGAGAGCTTAATTAACCAGCTTTAATTGACCACCTGTTGCCTCACAGTGCAGCACTCCTGGGTGAGCCGACCCAAGCAGGAGAATCCTGGGGTTCCCTGGAGCTTGTCAGCGATTCCCAGGAGCTTTTCTGGGGCTCTTGTCCCGCTCCAGCGTTTGCCACACACTGGACACGCTCGGAGGGCACACGAGGGCATGAACTGGGCACGCTGGGTGCACTGGGGCTTGTACTGCGCGTACTGGGAGCACTGGGACATGCAACGGACACACGGGGAGGGCGCACTGGTTTGAACTTTGTATTTTCTCTATTAAACATTTATTTTCCTTTTCAACAGGGGCTGGGTAAAGACTCATCGGGAGGAGATCTCTTGTTTTCCCTTTCTTTTGTTCCACCCCAGAAATTCACCCAGTGGATGTCTCCCCTTTGTCTGAAGGCAGGGCTGAGTTCTGCAGATCTCAGTGATACAAGCACAGGTTTCCCTTTCTCCTACAAACACAAATATATATGTAAATGTTTATTGTTATTATTATTGTTATTATTATTATTATTATTGTTGTTGTTGTTGTTGTTGTTGTTGTTGTTGTTATTAGAGTGTAGTAATAGACTAGATCAGGGCGCTCAGATATTGGGAAGGAATTGTTCCCTGTGAGGCCCTGGCACAGGGTGCCCAGAGAAGCTGTGGCTGCCCCTGGATCCCTGGCAGTGTCCAAGGCCAGGTTGGACAGGGCTTGGAGCAGCCTGGGACAGTGGGAGGTGTCCCTGCCCATGGCAGGGGTGGCACTGGATGAGCTTTGAGATCCCTTCCAACTCAAACATTGTCTGGAGGTGAGGCACTGGGAGGGACTCGGAGCAGCATCCAGGGTGGAATCGTGTCCCCCAGCACCATTTATCTCCATGAACTCTCGTTATTTCCTGCATAACGAGGTTCAGAGTTCAGCCAAGGGCTGCCTGCAATGCACAGCCTGGGAGGTTTTGCAGCAGCTCTGCTCTCAGGGTGCACTTTGGCCAGAGAAAGCAAAGCCAGATTTCTTCTGCCTGTTTGACACTGCTGCTCCTTCCCACCTTGGACGCTCTGTATCCCTTTCCAGGGAGGAGGGGGATTCACTGAACGAGCTCGGGGGGCTTTCCGAGATGGACCATGGAAATCTCTGACGCTGGAGAAAATGAGCCACATCACTCCAGCTCCAATGATCCTGACAGGAGCCAGGCAGGAGCAGGCAGAGCAGAAAAGCTTGATTCTTGGACAAAATAATCAAAATTATACCATGTTCCTCCTCAAAACGCAGTGATTTTTCCTCAGGATCTGTGCAGAAGAGAAATTTTGGCTTGGTTTTCCCAGGACCTTTGCAGAATGGGAATTTTGGCTTGGTGGCTTCGCTGAGCTTGTACTTAACCAGAAATGCACAGGAAAATGATCCTAAAATTCACTTGGATCAGGCAGGGGCTCATTCCCAGTTAAGTGCTGCTGCGGGGTGGAGGTCGTTGTCCTGCCTTTCAGGAAAGAGGTGCTCCCAGCAATCCTGGGATTATCTCTGGGCATGGAATCCAGAGTGACAGTCACAGAAAGGGACTTGATAAACAAAGCAGGCAGCTGTGCACAGCCAGCAGCCAAGGAAGGCTTTCTCCAGAGCAGAAGAGTAATCAAATTCCGCGTGGGAGAACCGGAGGTGCAGGAGACGGCACAATGTGATTTCCAGGACAGCCATCCCTCATCGCTCCTCTCTGCAGGGCCACAGCCTGTGCCTGTCACCGTGGGCCTGGCCAGGAGCAGTTCCTGCTCTCCCATCTCCATCCCTGCTACATCAACAGCTGGCATTCCCTCCCTGCAGTGCCATCAGAGAAGGAACGGGAGCCCAGGCTCCCCTGGCTTTTCCCACCCTTGTCCCAAGGAACCAGCCCCCAGGAATATGATCTGAACCCCACCAATGCTTATTTTCCCTTACTATTTATCATGTATTTCTTCCACAAAGGAGTGTCTCACTTAAATCCCCATCCCTGGGCTGCTGGACCCAGCCTTCCCTGGAAAAGCTGTCCAAAAGGAGATAAACAATCTGTGTGATTGTGATAAACAATCCCGTTTTGGGTGTCCACGCTGGACACCCCCGGGAAGAGCCTTGCTAAGGCTGTTTTGAGCAATAATTAATGCAACAACAATTATTAAGCGCCAAATTTCCTTGTGTTCCACGTGACAAACACCAGCCACGCTTCAGCATCCTCTTTCTTAGGTGTAAAGACTTATTTTTCCACTAAAAATTAACCAAATGAATCAACGCCTGGAATTACGCCTGTGGGAATGACTAATTTCTTACAGTTCATAGAAATACTTCCCATTTTTGAGCCATATTCTGGCTCATCTTTCCGGATAATCACAAAACCAGCCACTCTCCCCTAGTTCCAGCTTGGCCAGCTGGTAAAGCATCTGACAGCAGAAATGGCTGAAACAGTCTAAGCATGAACGTCCCCTTATTTATTAATTCTCTTCCCCATTTTTGGGCTTTATGTTGTTGAAATGCCACGTCAGGACTGCCCAGGGACAGACCTGTGTGCTGCAGCTCGGGTGTGCTGTTCTTCAGGAGCACAAGGAGTACGTTCAGCTATTCCCTCATCTCCATATCAATCCCAGCAGGTCCATATGGACCTGTACAGGGCTGAACGTGGGTGCAGGCTGGGATCTGCTCCATCCCTGCTCCAGGGATGCTCCAAGCAGTCAGGAGGATGTGGGCAGCAGGATGTGGGCAGCCAGCACTGGCAGAAGAAGCCTTTTCATCACTCCCATCCCAGATGAGACCTTGGTCTTGATCCAAGGACTCCATGTGATGGATGGATTTTTCCCTCCAAGGAGGGATTTTCACTGCCTGGGTATGAGCTGCTCATCCTTCACCCACGGGCAGCCTGAGGCAGATAATGGGATGCAGGGGTTGGAAGAAAACATGTGGGAACAAAGGAAAACCATAACGTAGGAGAGAAGAGTTTTCATATCTCCATCCTTAGATATTTTTAGTCTGAAAGGCACAAATGCATCACTGAGATATGAAAGGAAAGCTCCCTGCTGCTCTCCGTGTCAGAGGCTTCAGAGCAGTGCTCTGCCTGCTTTGAAGGAGGTACCTGTGGGCACCTATATCCAGGTGTAGGAAAACCACGTTCCTTTTGCTGCAGGAGACATCACAGGCAGAGACACCTTCCACTGTCCCAGGCTGCTCCAAGCCCCATCCAACCTGGCCTTGGACACTTCCAGGGATAGGGCTGCCACAGCTTCTCTGGGCACCCTGTGCCAGGGCCTGCCCACCCTCCCAGGGAACAATTTCTTCCCAATATCCAATCTAAACCTGCCCTTCTTCAGTTTAAGTCAAATCTCCCTTGTGAAAAGCCCCTCTCACAGCAGATCAGCTGCGTTTGCCGTCTGCTCAAGGCTTGGAGCAAGTTCTCAGCACAGGCTGCCAAGAAGTGATGAGCTATGGTGGGACCCCACACCCCCCTTCCCACCTGGATAAGGGCTGAGGGCAACAGGAGGAGCAGCTGGGATGGCTGGGTTGGAAGACTCTGGCTCTGTGCTAAGCCGGGAAAACACAACCATTCCTCTCCCCTCTAATTTTCAGACTTGCTGGAAGTGTGAAGAGGACAAAGAGCAGCAAATGGGGTGGAGGCAGCAGCCCAAGTCAGATGCTGTTCCAGTGCCCAGCTGTGCCAGCGAGGTTCGGCTCTGCCACCATGGGACTGTGAACAAACCAAACCGAGCCATGGCATTGCTGGGTCCCCTCCTTCCTCTGCTCCTCCATCCCTTTTGCATTATTAAAAGTATTCCCATCTGATAGGATTTTATATGTCATCATTTTTCCCCAAAGTGGGAAAAAAGGAAACAATTAGGGGTGGCAGGTCTAGCCTGGCACGCAGCAACACCATAAAGCAGGAGGCTGCTACGCTGCTGTTGGTTTGGAGCCTCTTTAGCATTTTCATTAGCTCTCCAAAGCTTTTGATGTCCCTAATTTACGCCACAGACACTGCAGAGGAGGCAGGCGATGATTAAGACGAGCTTTTACTCTTCTGGAGTGCACTGGCTACCTCGTGGCTACGGACCCTGCATATAAAGCAATATTGCTTATTATTCTGAGCTGTTTGTTCCATTAATCATGAGCCTGCTTTGCTCTGGGAAGAGGAACTGGAATACAGCAATATTCTGTCTGCTTGTTTTTAAAATACATGTGTGGGTGGACACTCCAGCTACTGCTCACATTTTTCTCTTGCAAGAAGAGCTGTTCGTGATTCTCCTCCCCAGTGTTTTCTCTTGACACTGATTTTGTCGGTCGGACTCGGGAAGGGAACTGCCTCAAGCCTGTCAACGAGTGTTGTATGGAAATAAGGAGTACTAATTGAGAAATGCTTGAAATTCAGCATTGCAGAGAGGAAAAGAATTTCTTCATGGAAAGGGTGGTCAGGCTGGACATTGGAATGGGCTGCCCAGGGAGGTGGTGGAGTCCCCATCCAAGGAAGGGCTGGATGTGGCACTCAGTGCTCTGGGCTGGGTGACAAGGTGGGGATTGGGCATCACGATCTTGGGGGGCTTTTCCAACCTGAATGGTTTCATGATTCTGTGATTCAGTTCAAAGTCACTCACTGCCCTCACAGTCTCAGCCTCCACCAGCCACCTGGGCACCAGCGGGTCTTGGGATTCCTTCAGGACATCCCAAAGGGAATTTTCAGAGACAACTGTGTTCAACTCGTGATCCCGAAAAGACATTATGGAGGAATTAAAAGCAACTCAACAAGTTATGTCAGCATCTTCCCTCACCTTGTCTCCCCACATCTGACCTCGTGAAGAACCTTCCAGAAAACCAGCGAGTTCTGGGGTTGAATGAAACTAAAAAGGGAATAAACAGCCAACTTGAGAATTATTAGTGAGCTCCCATCCTGCTCTCCAGACATGGACAGTGTGTCAGGGCATGTCTCCAAGCAGAAGGGTTTAGAGGATTCATAAAGATCTCCATAAAAAACATGTTGCCACCAGCTCCTGGAAAAGCACTGCTGGAAACAGCAGGTAAGGCCAGGCCAGCTCCATCAGACAGAGAACTTCTGACGGATGGTTTCACCTGAATGTTCTTCATCAAAAGATTAACTGGAGAAAAAAATCTACAGGTCTGTTACTTTTTTAAACTGCACTTATTCAAAAAAGGCATTTCCTTCCATCATATATCCTCACTGCAAAACACAGCATCCACTCCAATGAAGGGAATTTCCCTTCCTGTAAGAACAATAGATTGCACACACACAAACCAGGTTAGTTCAGTTCATATGGAAACAGCCAATTATATGATTTATTTATTAATACAGTTTTAATTTACAGAGCAGTTGAGCTGCACACCCATGACATAGATTATTTACAGAGCATGAAAGGTGGACACAGCAGGTGTCACTTGTTCCCCATCTGGTTTGAGTTTCTAAACTGGGACACCCCCAGGAGCACCCCAACATCTCCATTGCCACACAGTCCTGGTCTCGTGGCAACCAAAGGAAGTTTTGAACCATGGAATTGTTTAGGTTGGAAAAGTCCACTAAGATGATCCAGTTGGATCATTCCCCCAGCAGTGCCAAGGCCACCACTGACCCCTGTCCCCAGGTGCCACAACTACATGGCTTTGAAATCCCTCCAGGGATGGGGATTCCACCCCTGCCCTGGAGAGCCTGCACCAGGGCTGAACAACCTTTTCCAGGAAGAAATTTTCCCAATATCCAACCTGAGCCTCCCCTGGCCCAGCCTGAGGCCGTTCCCTCTCCTCCTGTCCCTGTTCCCTGGGAGCAGAGCCCGACCCCCCCGGCTGCCCCCTCCTGTCAGGGAGTTGTGCAGAGCCACAAGGTCCCCCCTGAGCCTCCTTTTCTCCAGGCTGAGCCCCTTTCCCAGCTCCCTCAGGGATTCTCCTGGGTGCAGGAATGCCTGAGCCTGTTTTGTTCCTATGGATTGTTGCTCTGACAGATCCCAGCCCTCGGAGACCTCCACACCCGCACAGGGAACACACAGCAGCGATAATGACACATTCCAGAACATCCTGGCTGTGTGAGTAATTGCAAATCCTTTGCACAGGCATCTCCATGAAAGCAGTGGGAGTTGTAGAGACATTATTAGGTCTCCTGACATTTTAAAAAGGCTTAGACAGAAAATGTCTTCAAGGGGTTCCAAAGGCTGCAATGGAACTGAAATAGTTTTTGTAATAATAACCAAACAGCCCACGAGGAGCTTTGTGTAACTGCTTGGACATGAGAGAACAGGGAGAGAAAATCCATGCACAAAAGAGAGGAGAAAGGAGGACTTACGTCCAAGCAAAGCCATCAGGGCTGCTTCCACAGCCCCCTGACTGCCCTAGCAGAGGTCACACACAGGGAACACCAGCCAGCACTGGGAGCTTGGGGGGTCCCTTCTCCAACAAGGAAAATCAGGAGCGGAGCCTCCATGCTGATTTTGGCAAGGGAGAGTAACCTTTTGGACAGCTCCAGAGCCTCCTGCAGCAGTTGGATTTCTGAAATCATAAGGAATATATTTTTCTGATGAATCAAATGGTGTGAGGGCTCCAGCTGAGACTGGGGCAAACTCCCCTGGCACACACGGAGCCAACTGATCCCGTGTGTGTAGGGACAGCCTAAGGAGACTGGAACAGCAGCTCAGAGACAGTACAGGAGACAAGGGAGCACCAGGTGCCAAGAGTTGTTCAAATGTCATGGATACAAACTTCATGGCTTTGTGTGTTAGTCTGCAACATGAACAAAAACATCTGGGAGAAAAGGTTCTTCTATAGCAGCTTCCACTGAAACCCATTGGGTTGGGAGGGACCTTAAAGCCCATCCCAGTCCACCCCTGCCGCGGGCAGGGACACCTTCCACTATCCCCAGGCTGCTCCAAGCCCCAGTGTCCAACCTGGCCTTGGACACTGCCAGGGATCCAGGGGCAGCCACAGCTTCTCTGGGCACCCTGGGCCAGGGCCTTCCCAGTCTCACAATTCCTTCCCAATATCCCATCCATCCCTGCCCTCTGGCAGTGGGAAGCCATTCCCCCTTGTCCTGGCTCTCCAGGCCCCTATATTTCTCGCAGGCTCCCCTCAGGTAGGTCATACATGACACGAATACTTTCACAGTAAGAGCCTGAAAGCCTCCATCACCTCCTGTTCCATATCATGTTCACCTTCAACAATGAAACCACTTTGCCAGGAAAGTGCTATAAAAAGCAGCAATTCCTCTCCTCCTGTGTCTCATGTGTTACTGTGTAAAAATCAAACCCACAGTGCAACACTGAGGTCTTGCAGTCTTCTGCTTGGGCTAAAACTCACCCAAAATAGGAGACAGAATCACGAAATTATTTAGCTTGGAAAAGCCCTCTAAGACCATGGATTTCAACTGTTCCCCAGCACTGTCAAGGCCACCACTGCCCCACATCCCCAAGTGCCACATCCACACAGCTTTTAAATCCCTCCAGTCCTTTCATTCATGGGAAGTGTCCGCTAAAACTTCTCATCAGAGAGGGGCTTGCTTTAAATGTGCACCTTCCAGCTGTAGATGCTCCTTCCCCAGGCACTGTTATCTGAACTGACTCGTCCCAGGTCTCAACTAAAACTTGGGTAACTTGGATGGAGGGGGAAAAATAAATATCTAATAGAATTCCAGGAAGGCTGGGAAAAGGAGCAAAACCAGGGTGATGGTTGGGCAAGGAAAAGATAACCAGCTTCTATCAATGGGTACTCACAACCTCCTGGTTACCTTCACCAGGAGGCAGCTCCTGCTCAGGGACACTCCAAGGATCACTCCTGGATTGGGAGTGAGAGCACGTGGAATCTCCTGCCTCAGTGAACAGAGGGAGTCGGAGCAAAGCAGGAAAGAAAGCCTGATGTTATGCAGATACAGCTGTGATCACTCCCAGAACTGCACAAGTCTCAGGAATTGCACAGCACACAGGAAAACTTCACTTCTGCCACACAAAAACTGCAGCTTTGGTGGGCAAGCCAGTCTGTCAATCAAAAATTTAGGCACCCGGAGCTGCACACATGTTCATTTTTAGTGCAAGTGCCTCACTTTGTTAGAGATTTGCTCTGGTCAATAGATTGCTGAAAACAATTTAACTCTACACATTATAGATGATTTCCTCTGAGTTAACAGGCTGGAGATATTTAAAAACAGGCACGTACACACAGGAATAGAGAGGTTTGTTCTGACAGACATTTTTTTCCTCTGGAAAACTTCTTACATTAAAAACTTCTAGTCACAGGTAATTGCTAACATGGAACATTTATTGCTTTAAAAAAATAAACATGCAGAAGCCATCCTCCTTGAAAACAACACCTACAATTACCCAGTGGGGATTTTAGAGAAAAGCAACAACCCTGCAAGGCGTGGATCCCTCCCAAATCTCCAGCAGAAATGTATTTTCTGTGGGAGTCCACGCTCCAGCTGTGCCGTGCAGCGAGTCCAGCCAAAGGCAATCACATAACAGAGCATTTGCCTTGCAGTTTATCTTTCTTTTTCTGCTGTTTGGATTTCTTTCCATCCACCTGGAGACTGATAGTTCTCCTCTGCTCCAGATTCAAGAGCTCCTGGAAGAGCTCCTGCACGTTGTAGTTCATTTTGGCTGACGTCTCCATGAAGGCACACTTCCACTTGCTGGCCAGCGCTTGCCCCTCGCTGGCATCCAGCTCCCTCTGCGTGTCGTCACTTTTGTTCCCCACCAACATTATCGGGATTTTCTGGATGTCGCCTTTAATCTGACAAATCTCGTCGAAGATGGGGTGAAGATCTTCCATGGATTGCCTGCTGGTGACGGAGTACACCAAGATGAAGGCATGCCCTTTGGAGATGGAGAGCCGCTGCATGGCAGGGAACTGATGGCTGCCCGTGGTGTCCGTGATCTGCAGGGTGCAGATGCTCTTGTCGCAGCTGATCACCTGCCGGTACGTATCCTCGATGGTGGGGATATAGGTTTCCCTGAAAGTGCCCCTTACAAAGCGCAGGACCAGGGAGCTTTTGCCGACCCCCGCTGCTCCGAACACCACCACCCTGTAATCATTGCTCTGCTCAGGCATGTTCGCTGCGCCGCGCCGCGAGGGAAGGTTTTCACCCAAAAAGCCCGAGTTCCAGCAAGTTTACACACCCCTATGCAGAGGTGGGCTGTGGAGACGGAGGGGGAAAGGTGCGTTATTGAAATCAGCAATTAATAAATCACTCCCATCCTCTTCCCTTGAAATAAATCACTATCCTCCCCTACCCCAGCCATGCATCCCGTGCACGTTTCACGCTACGAGAAGAGAATAAGAATTCACCTGCAGCCATCAGCTCCACCGAGCAGCGAAACGGGGCTGAAACCGCCTGGCAGCCGCTGGAAAGAGGTATTCCAGCTCCAGGGGAGCCGTGCTCCAGCCTCGGGAAAGCCGTGCTCCAGCCCCCGGGAAGGCGTGTTCCAGCCCCCGGGAAGCGGTACCACCCTCGCCCGGGAGCGCCGCCGCCGCCGCGGGAGGGGAGGCTCCGTGCCGCCGTAAATCCAGCCTTCCCCTCAACCTCCCCACGAAAATAAATAAATAATCAACACAACCACCTGAATTAAAGCCCCTGCAGCCGAGTTCTGCTGCTCCATCCCTCACTCCGCGCACAGACAAAGGCGAGTCTCGCCCTCCCTCAGCCCCCCGCGCCGCAGACTCCCAGGCACTGCCGGGCTCTGCCGTCTTTCTTCCACCCTGCGCATCTCCCAGCTTAAATTTAGGGCTGATTTAATTTAAAAACTTCAAGGCCGGGTCAGGTTTTCACCCCCGCTGCCATTAAGCGGGGCAGGGATGCCCTGAGCAGCTTCTCTGCCCTCCCCGGGGAAGCCCTGGGGCTATGGCCAGCAAGGTCCACGCAGGAGCTTATCCGTGTAATCCCTTCCAACTCGGGATATTCTGTGATTCCACAGTTTGCTTTGTCTCCCTCACACCGCCGGATGAAATAGAGTAGTCCTGTGTCACAACCACAAGCCGTATTTCTCCTCGTTTATTAGGAATTTCACCCAACGCAGTCTCTCCAAATGCCCTCATGCGGGGACACCGGAGGTCGCACTACCCGGTGCCTGACAGGAGCAGGCGACCGTGTGTCCCTGCTGTTCCCCCTGCGCCACGGCCGCGGCTGAGAGCCACCCCCGGCTCCTCCTCGCCCCGCTCCGCCCCTGCCGCCGCCACGGGCTGGCTCTGCCCTCACAGCCCCTGCCCGCCCGTGGGATCGCTCCATGGGCTCCGCTCTGCCCTCACAGCCCCTGCCCGCCCGTGGGGTCGCTCCATGGGCTCGGCTCTGCCCTCACAGCCCCTTCCCGCCCATGGGTTCCCATCCCGGGCTCGGCTCTGCCCTCACGGCCCCTTCCCGCCCATGGGTTCCCGCCCCGGGCTCGGCTCTGCCCTCACGGCCCCTTCCCGCCCATGGGTTCCCATCCCGGGCTCGGCTCTGCCCTCACGGCCCCTTCCCGCCCATGGGTTCCCGCCCCGGGCTCGGCTCTGCCCTCACGGCCCCTTCCNGCCCGCGCGTTCCCGCCCAGGCACCGCCCGCCCTCACGCCCCAAAATGGCCGTCGGCCCCTGAGGGGATCGGTCCGAAATTAATGCGTTTTATGAAGTATTTATTTTTGTGGGTCATCTGCAGCCTGGCCACGTTGCAATATGTGGAATATGTAAAATTTCCTTACGAAAGGATGTTGTTTGAGGTTTGATCTTCGTATGCTTTCAAGCTTAATCAACAAGAAGTGAGACTGGATCTGTGAAACAGCAGCCAACAAGCTCTTAAGTGATGCCCACGTGTTAAAAAAACATGAATTGTTGGTAGAATTGTCAAGATTAGGGATGGATATGTTCCTGTGCTCTCAGACCTGGCAGAGGTTAACAGAGCTTGAGAAGGAGGATGAACCATTGATAGTGGGCACAAGGAATGCAGGATTTACGGACCACAAGGACATCTGGCAGAACTCCCAAGATGAGGAAGAAACTCAGAAAAACAACTCAGTAATTGTGCTGAAATCAGCACTTGTGGAGGAAACACTTCCCAGTCCTTCCCCAAACTCATTCTTCCCAAACCATTTGTGGTTTTCCGGGTTATCATTTCTTATTTCTCTGATCCTTCTTGTATTCCTGACTCTGTGGTGTTCTCCTATTTTAAATCCACTTCTATCAGCCTTATAATGCTCCTATCCCAGCCCAACAAAAAGTATCTCTTTTGATCTATTTCATACTGCTATGGATTTTTTTTTTTTGTCTAACACAAAAAACCCAGAGGAATTTCAATCTTGACATGAGGCCAAAATACCTGGGATAGAGCTCAGACCAAATCCATCCCTGCGCAAGGGGAACTAAACCTGAGACCTTAAAAAGAAATGGCCTCTCTAAAGCCAATAAGGTGCCAATTTGTACTGAGATGCTTTGAAAGTTCCTGTCTGAATTAATAATGATAATAATGAAAACAGGGAAATAAAGCAGAACTCTGAAAGTCCACTAATCAACATTAGGAGTCAGGGGTCACCCCTCACCTTCCCTTTGCTGGAAAAAATTCCTGTTCATCTTACATCTGCTTTTACGGCTCCTGTCTCTACAGGCAGCATGACTTGCTTGTGGCAAGGCTCATAACCTGCAAGCCATTCACTTTGCCTGAATCCCATCATTAATGGGGATTTTCAGAGCAGATTTACAAACCGTCATTTCTGGTGTTTAGGGGGTATTTCTAAACCATCGTTTCTGGTGTTTATGAGGTATTTATTAGCCACAATGAAATGCTGGCTAGGAATGAGTAGCTAATTCGCTCTCTGTGCTAGCCACTTTTGCTCAAAGGCAGTTATCCCATTTTCAGATATTTTCCAAGCCTTCCAGTGGTTCTTTCTAAGAGGCGTTTTATTCAAACCTCCAGATCTAAAGCCTGAAGCTGGGATTGATTCCCTATAATAGGCTCTGACAAGGGAAGAACTCGTAAGAGCTCTTGCACAGTGTGGTGTCAGGTGCTAAGTGGGAAGCAGACCCGTGACACGTCCATGTGCCCACCACAGATCAAAACCTTCCAAAAATAAATCTGTTGCTGCTTATTGCTTATTTTACCCAAATCAAAGTGCACTGACGCTGTCCCGTCGTCGAGAGCAGGTGACAGTCATTATAACCAGAACTGGAGCTCATCTCCTGCAGCTCCATCTCCTGCCATTCAAAGCAGCCAATCCCTCACTGGCATCCTAACAAAATCCCAGATGGGATGTGTTTCAGTGTCCCACAGCATACTGATTTTTTGGGGGCCGGTGGAAGTGGGTTTAAAGGGGACGAGGAAGAAACTCCAGCACCTCCCTCTCCCCAGCCGGTGCTCACAGTCTCAGGTGGCTTTTCCCATTCCTGCCTGTTCTCACTGTGTCTCTGCGCAGCCACACGGACACATAAAGCTCCAGGGGCAGCCTGGACACCTCGAGCAGCACCTTGCAAGCAATGGGAGCTTCTACACATCAGCAATTTCCCCACATCTTATTGACGGGGGATCGCTGGTTTGTGTTCAGTCCAGCCGGGAGCTGGGTTCTGATGGCAGCAGGTGGCAGCAGAGCCCCGCCAGGGCAGGATGCGCCCGGGAAAGGAGCGTGTGGGAGGGGCTGGCGGTTCTACAGCCACTGAAATCGCATTTATTCGCTCTTTTGACTCTCATTAAGTCCCAAAGAGGTGCACTGCCTGTGGCCTGGCTGGAGCCAGCACAGGCTGCAGCGGGAACGGAGACACGGGCTCTGCCTAAAGCTCACACTCGGACCCTCTCTCAGGTGCTGTTTTATCAGGGCAGCCCCTCCTGCAAGGGGGCTTCAGGCTCTTGATACTGAACTTCATCTGTTTGCATCAAATTTTCCACTACTCCCTAAGTGTGAGTCAAAGAATTATGGCATTATTCAGGTTGGAAAAGCCCTCTCAGACCATCGAGTCCAATCGTTTCCCCAGCACTGCCAAGGCCACCACTGACCCGTGTCCCCAAGTGCCACATCCACATGGCTTTTAAATCTCTCCAGGGATGGGGACTCCACCCCTACCCTGGGTAGCTGTGCCAGGGCTGGACAACTCTTCCCATGAAAAAATTTTCCCAAATATCCAATCTAAACCTCCCCTGGCACAACCTGAGGCTGTTTCCTGTTGTCCTGTCACTTGTTCCCTGGGAGAAGAGACCAACACTTTTTAAAAATTTATTTTCCCTGGATCATAGACAGTAAGACAGCATGGGGAGAGCAGGCTCCAAGCAGTGGGCAGCAGCACACCCTGAAATACGGCAGCAGATGGAGGATGATGCCCAAATCAACACTGCAGCGGGGTGATGGCCAACACACAAAGGTCACAGCACAGCTGCGACAACTCCAGGGCTGGCGAGCAGGGACAGGAAGGAAAACCCTACAGTTGGAGTTGTTCAGCCTGGAGAAGAGAAGGTTCCGGGGAGACCTTAAGAGCCCCTTCCCATAATTAAAGGGGCTCCAGGAGAGCTGGAGAGAGACTTTGGATGAGGGTCTGGAAGGATAGGACAAGGGGGAATGGCTTCCCACTGCCAGAGGAGATGGGAGATGAGGAGAAATTCCAACGATAAATCCACAGTATTGTATATTTTATTTAAATTAACAAAACTACATGTTTTCCAGGTTGCTTAAAGCATTCTGCAAAAACTGAACTCAACCTAAACAAAAAAAAAGGATATATTTTAATAAAACCCAGGGACTATTTCTGAGACATATGAGTAGGGCTGAGGAATGAAGAAATAAAAAACCCACACACGCACGCACACATACACGCGCCCCGTAAACAAATTGTTAGTGTTTGACACAAAATTTGGTTTGAAAGCTGCGGCTCCCTGTTCGTGGGGTGCCTTTACAAAACGCACTGCTATAGTCTAAGCTGGAAAAGAACCCACGGACACAGCTATGGGAACAACATAAATATCACGTAAGAACCCAAGGGAAAAGGGATGGTAAAGTTGCAAAGTCGAGCGTTCCGGAGTTATGGGGATGTGCGTTGATTTAATTCATTTTGTAATGGAGTAACTACTACAAGTAGGAACACTGCTTGGACCTGCTTTGCCTCCAGGGCCAGGGGAAGCTGGGGATCCCAGGGAGGGTGAACACAACGAATGGAATTGCTTGAAGAAAATCCAATAGGAGCTCAAATTAATACACAGGGAGCAGCCCTTTGGCAGAGGGGTCTGCCCAGCATGACACATCCTGACTGGACGAGCCCCATGTGATGGTGCACACCTTGGAGTGCCCAGCAATCAAACCCATGCACGGTGATCTTGTGGTGCCACCCTCTCTTTTTTCATAGTGTTGAGTTTTAATAAATGGATGGGGGTAAATGAAAAAATTCTGGGGTGGGAATCGTGATGGTACCTGGGCTGACAAGAATGAGTTTCTCCTCTCTGCCTCCTCTCTAACTCTTCAGCAACACACAGCAGCTGCAGATTCTTATCTTATAGGGCCAAACCTGGGAGGGTGAGTTACATGTTACCAGCAGTTAACACAGACATTTACTACTGCCAGCTCATGAGGCTCTCTGGACACTCCAGGCCATGGAAGGTGTGCCCAGAGCAGCGCAGACCCTTCCCCAACATTCACTTCTCCGAACTGGTCCCAGCAGGGTCCGGCTCAAGCCCCCACCCTGGATAAGTTCCCACTCCCCTCTCTCTGCCAAAAGCCTCCCAGCACGGGGCTGAGTGAGCCCAGAGCCTGCATCTGCTCTGGGAAAGGAAAGATCCACATTAGTGCGTGACCAGTGGATTCTTTCAAGTCCGATAATCCCTGGAAGAATCCAGCTCTGCTCCAGCCTGGCAGTGCATGGAGCGAGACTGCCCAGCTCCCAGGGATGCACCGTAACAAAAGAGGGAGGTGGAGGAAGCCACAAAAGCACGGGAAGCCAGAGGGACTGAGAACAGGGAGGAGCCGGCTGCGAGATCAGCACCTTAGGAACTTGGGTCAGGATCAGGAGCACTCCATTCTCCTGCAACTCAGCTCAGCATCCAGGCTGGACATTCCCTGTATTCAACAAACACCTGTAAAACCTGCTGAGAAAGCAGTCGCTGCTTCTACTAAAACCTTACTAACAGCCTACTCCTCTCCCAGCTGTGCTTCATCCAGCGACAGAGGGTGGCTGCAGGGCTGCACCAAAGACTCATACAAGGGTCCATACAGTTACAGTGGTGGAATTAAATGTTTTTACAAGAAGGCTCCCCCCGCAACCAACACCTTCTGTCAGCTGCACGCAGGAGCAAACCCAGAGTACTGAACACGTGCTCCTGCCTGAGCTCCCTGCAGCACCTTTATGCACCAGCACACCCAGCAAAATCAGACCAGCCCCAGGGCAGCTCTGCCCCAGCCCCACGTCGGGACGCGTGACTTTGCAACCTCAGTGCCCTTCCAGCAGGGTTTTACGTGCCCGAGTGTAACACAATATACACAGCCCTCCCCCCAGGAATAACTACACCATAGTAAAGAGTTACAAATGTTCTGCTCGCTCTCACTGCTCTGTGAATGCACCAGGGACGGGGTGCTCGAGGAGCGGATACGGCCGGAGCGGTCTCCTGCCAGAGGGACTCGTGTGTCCTCTGCTCCCCACCCCAGGCCGGTCCCTGCTGAGCCACCTCCGTGTCACTCCTGAGCCTCCTTCCGAGCCAGCTTGTAGACCTCCGTGGGCCCGTCCACGTGGGTGATGGTGGTGGTGAGCTGCAGCTCCTCCCCGCTGTTCACCCCCAGGTCACCTGAGAAACAAAGGTATTCCATTAGTGTGGTCTCACAGTAAAATATGGGACTCTTCGAAAGGAAAAGATCCAGTTTATTCCCTCCAGGCTTTCAGCTGCCTAAGCCACGGACCAGCAACCTTCCTATAAATTATTTCATTTACAGTTATTTAAATAGAAGCACAAGAAACACATTGAGGGGCCAGAACATGTCCAGAGAAGGGAACGGATCTGGGGAAGGGGCTGGAGCACCAGGAGCGGCTGAGGGAGCTGTGGGGGCTCAGCCTGGGGAAAAGGAGGCTCAGGGGGGACCTTGTGGCTCTGCACAACTCCCTGACAGGAGGGTCTATTTTCTCCACTCCTCATCCCTCCATCTGAGCTACGCAGTTCCATTTGGGCAATGCTAAAAGGCACAAAAACCATCCCAAAGGCTCCAGCCAGCCTTGGCTAAAAGTCAAACCTATCCAACCCAGCCAATAACTCAAATGCTTGCTTGGAAACCCAAAGCATCATTTACAAAACTTTTCACACGCTGAGTGTGCACTTGGGCCAAAAAAAAATGCACAGAAGGCATCTCCCACTTCCTCTGTCTCCGTGAGAGCCCTCAGGTCATTTGGGGACATTTACCATTGGACTGGTCTTCGCCGTAGTTCTTGTGGGATGGAGCGTACAGGAACATGAGGGCGAACACGTAGAGATTCCACATCCCGTAGATGCCGGTGAAGAAGGCGCTGTTCACCTGGATCGTGATGTCCCCCCACTTCCAGTGGCCTTCTGTCACCTGTCCAGAGTAAACAGACATAGACAGGCCGTCAGGAAGAGCAAATTCCATAAAGATACAGCCTTGGAGTAAATCAGTGAGAACAGCATCAGTTCAACAGGACGGAGGAAATGGAGTGTAACAGGTTCGGTGAGGCAGAAGTCAGGCTGGGATTCTCCTCTTCAGACTCAGTCTGCAGGGAAAAAAATGCTCCTGACAAAATGATTCCCTCAGGACTTCTTCAGCTCTGATGTCTCATTTAATGCGACCGAACTGCTGCGCTCTGCGATACCCCTGCCACAACCATGTGCTCAGCACAGATTGGCACACAAAGGGCACTACCTGGGGACGTCCCAAAACATCTGACTGCTAAAAATAGACCTTTTATAGCAGGAAAACCAGCGTGAATAATAGGGGAATTGATGTGCTGAGCACGGCTGGCTGAGGAGGGGCCAGGCTGACAGCACCAACCTGCCACATGCTGAGGGCTGTCAACATCCATGAAAATATCATCAATATTAATATTCCTTGAAGATACACAGACTGCTCAGGCTGAAATGTTGCTTTCTGTTAAAGAACAACATAAAGGCCAAGAAGAAAACTAAAGTAGCTTAAAAACAGAGCCATGGAGATGCTCCGAGGGCTGGAGCCCCTCTGCCATGGAGCCAGGCTGGGAGAGCTGAGGGTGTTCACCTGGAGAAGCGAAAGATCCAGGTAGACCTCAGAGCCCCTTCCAGTGCCTAAAGGGGCTCCAGGAGAGTTGGAGAGGGACTTGGGACAAGAGCATGGAGTGACAGGACACAAGGAATGGCTTCCTATTGCCAGAGGGCAGGGATAGGTGGAATATTGGGAAGGAATTCCTCCCTGTGAGGGTGAGGAGGCCCTGGCACAGGGTGCCCAGAGAAGCTGTGGCTGCCCCTGGATCCCTGGCAGTGTCCAAGGCCAGGCTGGACGAGGCTGGGAGCAGCCTGGGACAGTGGAAGGTGTCCCTGCCCATGAGATGGGCTTTGAGGTCCCTTCCAGCCCAAGCCAGTCTGTGACTCCGTGATTCAAGCAGTGATAAAAGCTCATTCGTACAGAGGCGACATCGGAGCTCAGGACAAGCAGGTACAGCTACTGCTGGGCACAGCAGGGCTGCAAAGTCAGCCCAGGGAAGGTTGGATGCTCTCACATCTCCATAGGCACACAAAGCCACCCGAGTGTTTCAGTGTGAACAGAACATTTTCCTCTCGCTGAGTTCTCAGAAATGACTAAACTCTGTTGGCCGATTTTCCGCACGGTGCAGCCCCAACGCTCGCTGGGAGCCAAGGGCCTTTGTGCCGGCTCCAGCCTCAGCAATTGCATGGCAGAGCTTCAAATAAATGAAAACAACTTCTTCAAAAGCGACTTGTTATCAAACGCGCTCAGAACAGGCCAGTCCTGTCTGACCAGTGATGAGCCGGCGTCAGGAGTGGCTGGGAAGCGGCGGCTGATGCTCTCCCGGGAATCTCTCCCGGGATGAGAGCCATCCCTCACCTGGCTCACGATGAAGAAGATGACGGTCATGGCTGCACAGGCCAGGGTGATGAGCATCAGGAACTTGAACCTAAAAATCAGCCCCTGTTTAGAGAGAAATGTCACTGGTCACATTAACAGAATCCACAAAACCCATTTTTGGTTTTAGGATAGACAAGACACGAGGATAAAAAATAAAAAATAAAACAAGGGTCCAACCCACGAAACCCCAAAGCAAAACAACCTCCACCCACTCCTGTGCCGTGCTCAGCACAGCCCATATCCTCCGCTCCCCACACGTCTGCGCTCCTGCCGGAAGCTCCACGCGGGGTGGGTACGTCTGGACAGTGCTGCCTTTCCATGACATTTGCTCGGTGACTGATTGAGCAGCAGTTAATTGAGTGGAAGAGGTGGCACGTCGGTGTGAGCCGGGCTGCAGGAGGGGACGGCCCGACAGCTCACGGCTCTTGTAAGACAAACACGTGGCTGGTCGGTGTCTCAGCGTGGGCTCGGGGTCTCACCACACTCATCCTCCATCCCCAGCCCAGCTGGGAGGGAGCTGCAGCGATTCCAACGTCTGGAAAACCCGGCTGGCTACCACAGAATGGAGATTCCGAGACGAACTCCTTGGCTGGGAATCCCACTGCCCACCACCCCTGCTTTCACTTGGTTTTACATTTTTACTTACAAATTCTTTTGGTTTTGGGTGAGTGCGTGGGTTTTTTTAACCTGGTTCTGGAATTTAGGTGGAAATGTCAGTGTCTGCGTAATTACCCTGCCACACCACGACAACAAAGGACTATTAATTTAACTCTTCTACACCAGATCCGTGCTCCCCAGATGTTTGGGTGCGTGGAGCAGCAGCCCTGCACCACAAGCTGAACCCCTGTGCCTCTTGCTAGAGGGAAAAACACTCAATATCTGCTTCAAATTCTTTCAAGTCCAATATTCCAGATTTTTTATGTGAATTCGTCATGGGTGATAACGACTTGTTTAAAGCAGAAGCGACCATGGTTTAACAGAATAACTTTGGGGATCAATATTTGCACCCCTGTAGAAGCAGGTTAAGCACTGAGAGCTAGTTCCTCGGGGCTGGCAGCAGGCAAATCAGGTAGGACAGAAAAACATACAAAATCATGGGCTAAAAATGAGGATACTGGGGGGGATGTGTTGTGCTTTGACCCTCCAGCAACTTCGTAAGGAAATGACAACCCCAAAAATCCAAATTTATACCATGAAAAACCAGGTGGTTTTAGCAAGACTTCCCATTAAACACAAAATTTAACGTTAGAGGAGGAGAAATGGAAGTGTGAGATTATGGATAAAGAGTCTCAGAACAGACTCTGAGGTCCAAAATATCTTTTAAAAACAAGGAATCTGTGCCCCCAGGAGAGCCGTTACCTCGTAGTGAAGGCGGCGAGCCTTGCTCATGGCAGGGAGGCTCGACTGCTTCCCACTGATGTTTCTGAACACTTGGAAGACCATGAAACACAGGAAGAGAAAATAGAGGCACAGGCAGATCCCTGCGACTATAATAAAGGCCATCTGTGCAGAGGAAGTTCAGGGAAAATGGTACAAACTAACAAGAAATCCTAGAAAACATTATCCAGGTGATTCCCATATTCAGTTCCCCAGTGATCTCTTGCAGTGCCTGAGCCACCCCTGGCCACCCAAAAGCAGGGGGTTTCCCCACACCACCCAGGCACCTGGCAGGAGGGAGCACCTCCCTCTCCCACGAACCAGGGGAAGGATACAGCCAGCTCCGTGCCCACCTCGGTGGTCCAGATGCTGTAGAAGGGGTTCTTGAGCTGCACTCCCCTGCAGAGAGGAGAGAAAACACCAACTGTCAGAGGCCAACGGGCTCAGAGGGCCCCTTGGCCACTCTGCAGCCTGGGAATCATAGAGTCAGGGAATATCCTGAGTTGGAAGGACTCACAAGAATCACTGATCCAACTCCTGCCCTGCACAAACACCCCAACAATCCCTGTGGCTGAGAGCATTGTCCAAATGCTCCTGGAGCTCTGGCAGCCTCGGGGCCGTGCCCATTCCCTGAGGAGCCTGGGCAGTGCCCCACCACCCTCTGGGGGAAGAGTCTTTTCCCAAGGTCCTGCATGGGAAGAGCCAGCTGTGCTGCAGGTCCCTGCCGCAGGAGGTGACCAGGAACCCCTGCTCTGGGATGGCCAAGCCTGGGAGTGGAGCTGCACCCACCTCTCGCACATGTCAAATATGAAGAGGCAGAAGGAGCCCACCGCGATGGGTCCAACCTGCTTCCAGTACCCCGAGAGCCGATTCCGCTCGTTCTGGTCCTGGTCATGAGGTGGGGAGGAGGAGAAAAAAGGAGAAGCAAGTTAGCCTCAAGTCCCCTCAGCTGGTGCAAGTCCCCACAGCATCATTTCCAACCAGCAGCAAGGGAGCTGCCGGGTTCTTCTGGAAGCGGGGATGGAAACCACCTTCCCATGGGTGTGGTACCCACCATCATGTGCTCCCCGCAGAAGATGATCCAAAACGAGAGCAGCATGGCATAGAAGATGCCCTGTCGAATGTCTCCGAAGAGCAGCATCCAAGTCCAGTCAAATCCGATGGAAAACCACTCCACGGGGATGTTAATGAACGTCATGGAAATTCCCAGAGCAAAGATGACCCTGGAGAGGCACAAACACCATCTCTGTCCAGTGTGCAAGGGAAGGACAGAGCCCCAAAAGCCAAAGCTGTGTGTGGAGAGCAAGAGACGGAAATCCAGCACCGTTTGGGAAGTGTCACCTCCTGCCACCAAAGCCCCTAGGACTGAGCTCCTCAGAGCAGCTCCTCCTCCTCTGTGGGTTTAATGGGAAAGAAAAGAGAAGCTGTGGAGGTCTCCAGCTCCCAGTGTGCCTGGGTGGAGGGAGGCACCAATTCCTATCCTCTAACCGTGGGCTCTGCCTGGGAACAATGATCACCTCAGTGGGGTCCCCTTGCTCAAGGTCCCCTGGGCCACCACGGGCCCCTACTCACTTCTCCAGCAGGACGGGAGCGCGCGTCATCAGCGTGATCCGCCTCCAGTACCACACCATGATGATCAGAATGCTGGGCGTCAGGAAGGTCTTCATGGCAAACCACACCTTGGTGAAGCCTCCGTTTTGATGGATGCCCTGAGAAAAAACAGGGTACAGGGTTTAACATCATCATCCTGTGCTTCTCCTCATGGCAGTGTCAGGAGAGGCACACACGTGGAAGCGCATCCCAAAGATGGTTTGGCCAATGATGGACAGGGAACAGGTGCCCACTGAGCCCTCAGGCCACCTGGGCAGGTTCCAGAAGGTCTGAGAACAAATGCCGACAGACACGGCTTCCACGGCGAGGGAGAGGGAATTCTGACACAGCATGGAAAAAGCTGGCGGAATTACTCCCAGACAAGTAACGAGATACTCATGGAGCCAAGTCACCCTGGTGGGAAGAGCATTGGCTCATTAACGTGTTTCTCCAGCCACGCGTCCTCCCACCGCCGTCTGCAGCCACCGCAGCCCTGGTGGGAGGGCCTCCAGCTGGGAAAAGCATCCCTGCTCACCAAGCCTCGAGGGCGGGCAGAGCAAGGATCACTGACAGCCTTCCCAGACATGGCCACAGCCAACTCAGGACAGACCAGGCCCCCTCTGAACTCTCCTGCTCCCCTTAAGCTCCTATCCATAAGGAGGACTCTGCATCCCAGGCAGACTGTGGTGGGAAGCAGAGGACACAGGCAGCTCGGAGGCATGGAAGAGACCAGCTCTGCAGGCCTGGGGAGGGCTCCTCAGAAGAGCAGGCAAAGAGGGCATCTCCCGGGAAGGAGGACAGTGCCGCTGGAGGCAGAGGAGCTCGGGCCAGGAACTGCAGCAGCCCGGGCACACATCCCGGGTGGCAGAGGACGGACAGGACACTCACCACGAGGCGGATGTCCTTGATCTCGCCGATGCCCACGTTGATGCCCTTCCTGTCGTTGACGGGCAGGCGGATGTTGATGAGGTAGTACTTGTGTGCCACACTGCCGATCTCCATGAAGGGCAGGAAGTCGCAGTCGTAGTGACGGCCCTCGGACTCCACGGTCTGCAGAAAGGGCAGGGAGCACAACCACGGCCCTCAGCCCCCAGGGACCAGCACACCACGGAGCCCTCAAACTGGGAGCACTGGGAGCACCCAAAGCCTGTTTGCAAATTCCAGCCCGTGCAAGACAGTGGCTGAGGGACATTTTTCCTCGAGTTTTTGATTGTTTAGGATCACTGAGTAAATAAGGTTTGACCTCAAACAGGTTCACATTTCAGGCTTTAATGGGAGCCTCCCAAGACAAACCCTCCACAACTCCCTAACAGGAAGTGGGAGCCACGTAGGGATTGGCCTTTTCTTCCAGGTAAAAAGTGACAGGACAAGAGAAAACAGCCTCAAGTTGTGCCAGGGGAGGTTTAGGTTGGATATTGGGGAAAATTTTTCATGGAAAGGGCAATTCTATGGTTTGTGATTGGAAGAGGACAACTTCCACTCATCCCCACCACCAGTGTCATCCAAATTCCTTACTTTTGGAGAGCCAAAGGTGCACTTCAGCTTCCTGATCTCTATGGCATGTGCTATTTCCTCCCAATCATCGAACATGTCGTCGCGATAGGCCAGCGACACATCCAGGGTGATCTCTGCGTTTTCCTCTGCAACAGCAAGGAGACAGGAGCTCAGAAGGCTCCCAGAGTAATTAAAAAACATGACACAAAGTTCCTTTATGAAGACAATTAACGAACTGAAGTTGAGCTATGCTGGCCTAGCTGGAAAAAACCTCAGAACCAGCTGCACACAACAGCATTGATGTTTTCTGTATGTCTTGTTTAGCTTAAGTTGTTCTACAGAAGGTTTTTTGAGCCCTCCCCTGCTCCTCCACACCTGCCCTGACTTGTTCCTGCCTCTGCAGATGCCCCAGCTCGCACATCAGTGACACACACAGAGCTCGTGGCCTGGCAAGGTCACACATCCATGTGGGACCAGCAGCTCGTCCTCTCCTGGACCTGTTCACAGTGACAGCCCAGGACACGACTGCTTGGAAAGGTGCTCCTGCCAGGACACTGCCAGGGGGTCCTTGCTTCCAGGAGGGAATGAGGCTGGAACAGGCTTGTTCAGGCTGGAACGGGCTCATTGAGGAGCCGTAACTGGGCGAGTTCATGCACTGGAGCTGCAGCTGAGGCTGCCAAGGAGCAACACATCAATATGTTCAAAAACCCGAGGCAAGTCTGTACCAGCTCCACCAGCCGGGAAATCCTCCTGTTTACCAGGCACAGATCCCAGGGAAGGCTCTGAACGAGGAACACGCTCCAAAACGAGCATCTGCACGTTACAGCCCAGCCTCCTTTTGCAGGGCACCAAACTCTGAGAGCTCGTTGGAAAACATACAGAACCATCCACCATGGAGAAGCATTGGGAGATGGCTCCAGAACCATCCATTGTGAAGTGTTGGGAGATGGCTCCAGAACCATCCACCATGGAGAAGTGTTGGGAGATGGCTCCAGAACCATCCACCATGGAGAAGTGTTGGGAGATGACTCCAGAACCATCCATTGTGAAGTGCTGGGAGATGACTCCAGAACCATCCACTATGGAGAAGTGTTGGGAGATGGCTCCAGAACCATCCACCATGGAGAAGTGTTGGGAGATGGCTCCAGAACCATCCACCATGGAGAAGTGCTGGGAGATGACTCCAGAACCATCCATTGTGAAGTGCTGGGAGATGGCTCCAGAACCATCCACCATGGAGAAGTGTTGGGAGATGGCTGCAGAACCATCCATTGTGAAGTGCTGGGAGATGGCTCCAGAACCCATCTGTTCAGCTATATTTTTGTTGGGAATACGTGGTGGCACACTCATCCCACCGGAAGGGAAGGGGTGTGGATGGGATCTGTGGTTTGGAGTTCTATTTATACGCCCTTCGGAGGTGGCCGGGTTGTGCATCTGATGTGGACACTTGAGGATTTTTCTGAGCATTTTTGGTGCACGTGATCTATACCATCCGGATCCATATCCAGTCCCTTTCCAGAGCTGCCAGGAGCTGGGTTTCCATGAAACATGAATTTGCCATCTCAGATCCGCTGTTTAGGAGACCAGCAAAACAGATAAATGGGAACATAAGGTTGAACTTGGCCCGGCTAAAAAGAACTATGAACTCCATTTCAGAAGCCATAAAACCAACTGGAATGCTTGGGATTAAATCCAAGAAAAACAGCTTTCAGTATTTCATCTTTGCAGTTCAAATGTTGCTGCTGCCATCGAGTATGAAAACCAGAAGGCAGAAGATGAACTGCTGCGTGCCTTTCCAGGCCAATGGATTAGAAGCTCCCTCTGGAATTCCATCAGTCTCTCTCTTGGGGTGACACCTTCCCTTGGAAATGAGTTTTGTGCAAAGACCTTTCAGGGCTGTCAACATAAAATATAGATATATCCATATATCCATATTTTCAGCACAGCAGACTGATGGCAGAGCTGTGTTAGTGGTTGGACTCCATCTTAAAGGTCTTTTCCAACCTAAATGATTCCATGATAATCCTCTGCCAGCCTTCCATCAGCAACTCCCAATGTCCCTGAGGAACAAATAAGGACCGTGACAGAGAACTAAATTTTAAGAAGATTCGTGCCTTATTCACATTAATCAGATGGTGAATAGACAATTTTTTTGAGAGGGGAGGGTGGCCTTTTCCTGCACAGCATTAAACAGCTTTAAAGTGAGAGGGAGCAGGGTCAGATTGGAGCTTAGGGATAAATCCTACCCTGGGAGGGTGGGGAGGCCCTGGCACAGGGTGCCCAGAGCAGCTGTGGCTGCCCCTGGATCCCTGGCAGTGTCCAAGGCCAGGCTGGACGGGGCTGGGAGCAGCCTGGGATGGTGGAAAATGTCCCTGCTATGGCAGGTGGTGGAATGGGATGAGCTTTAAAGCCCCTTCCAACCCAAAGGAGGACAAGACACACTCCTGGAGGCTTCCCAGCCTTGAGCTCTATGACCCCCCCACAGTGAGGGGACTCCCTGCTCGTGCTCCAAGCACCACCAGTGTAATTTTTCCCACTGGCATTTTACTGCCCAGGATCTTTTCCATGAATCACTTTATAGGACAATACTTGCCCAGGATGTCTTCACTCATATTACAATGGCCTAAAAATAGTGGAGTTGTTTCAGGAGGGGGCTCTGTGCCAGCTGCACACTAACACAGCTGGCTGGGGAGAAGCCTATGGCAGGCAAGCAGAACTGCTGGAATTATTTCCATTACACTTCCATGCTTCACCAGCTCCCTAAAATTACAAAACCTACCAAAAAGCCCAAGGCTGGATGAATTAGAAAAGGAGGCTGCAGCACTCAGCCCTCTGACTGTACACGATTGCTTTCCAGCTGCAAAGAAACTCCATCTCCTTCCTCTGGCCCCCTCCTTCCCCAGTTCTGGGAAGGGGTTTTAATAATTGAGTGCACAATTCATCAAGAAAGGACAGGGACAGCACAGAAATAGCCTCTTCCTCAGAGGAGCAGTCTGAGTCTTTCCCAGCTTTCTGGGAAGGAGAAACACAGGGAAGTAGCTCAGCTTCTAAACATCTGCTTTCCAAAAACATCTGTATTTCAAAACCACTGGAAGTCCAGAGGGAGTTCCCAAGGTGAAGGTGATTAGGGCTGGTTGCCCCTCTGAAAGGTGCAGGTCCCATGGGGTATTCCAGGAGGCACAGCCCCTGCCAGGCTCTTCCAGGGCACCTTACCAGGGATGCCCTTCCCCTCTGTCCCAGGAAAACCCTTTCAGATGAGGAGAGCTGACCCAGGGCCTGGATGAGGAGAGCTGACCCAGGACTGGATGAGGAGAGCTGACCCAGGCCCTGGATGAGGAGAGCTGACCCAGGCCCTGGATGAGGAGAGCTGACCCAGGTCTGACTCCTGCTCTCTGAAGATGAGGAGTCAGCCGTGAGTCACTGACATCTCCCAACAGGCACAGCCCGGCTGCCCCTTCCCCAGAGCTTCCCTGTCCCAGGAGGGCTGCAGCATCCTGGAAAAACCAAATTCAGGTTTACTCTGTGCGTTGGCCTTGCTTAGGGATTGCAGGGGAAGAGGACAACCAAGGGCCTATGAGGAAAACAGCAGGAGACAGTTTGATGTGGCTCAGCAGCACCCTTGGTGAAGGCTAAGGGGAACTGGCAGAGCCCAGGACCCTGCACAGCACCTTTGGCCCTGCAGTGGAGCTACGGGAGCCAGGAGAGCAGGATGTGCCCCAGGCAGCAGCCTCTTCAGGAGGATAAAGCCTGTGCAGCTCCCAGCAGTGCTGCTTTCCTGGAGGATCCAAGGTAGTTCCAAGTGTTTAGGACAGTGACCAGAGGCTTCAGCAGCTGCGGTGCCCTCCAGGAGTGGCCCTGGTTTGACACCAGCCCCTGCTGGCATCACAGCCTGGAGGGCTCAGAGCCCCAGAGAGAAGAAACTTGAATTATTGCTTTAAAAGAAGAAATGAGGTTATTTCACATCCTTATCACTGCCCCTTTAGAGGAGCTGATCCCAATCACCTGATCAATGAGACCCTTTCATTTAACAGCAGGGGACAGACCCACACATGCAATTAATTCAGCTTAACAAGTCTTCTGTTTATTTCTTCAAGAGCTGTTACAACACAATCTAGCAAGCAAGAAATGTGTTACTAGTTCCTGAGATTTTACACTTAATTTACATCTGCCTTCAGCTTGGCAGAAAGTGTTGGAAAATCCCCAAACCTCCTTTTTATTACCCAGGGGGTGGCCCAAGATGAGCTTTTCTGCTTTGAGATCTGAAAAAAAACTCCCACCTTTGCAGGGCTCAGTCGCTGAAGGGCACAAAGCTGAAGCACAGGCAGCAGAAATGCTGCCAGGAGCTGGTTTAGCATTCCAGCAGCCTGTTCCAAGTGCTTGGCCAGCTCCTGACTCCAGCATGGTGGTTCAACTTGAAAATCCTTGGAATAAAGAGCTGTTTCCCTAATGCAATCATCTATCCAAGTGTAAGGAGGTGAGGCCTTAATAAAGGCACAAAGCTGCTCTCTCTGTATTTCAGAGATAATTACAGGGATAAGAACACAGGTGAAAGCTTCCTACAATCTCATTTCTACCTTATCTTAATGATAATGCATTAAATAATCCCTGCTCCATCTCTGCAAGTGCTCCAGGTTGGATGGGGCTTGGAGCATCGTGGGATAGTGGAAGGTGTCCCTGCCCATGGCAGGGGGTGGAACTGGAGCTCTAAGGTCCTTCCCAACCCAAATCAGTCTGGGATAAATAGCTGGAGGAACAGTTCCACGCTGAATGGGAAGGGGGTCAAGGCCACAAAGCTGGCTAAAAAAAACTCCTAACCCCAACTAACTCCCTGAACTGATCCCACTCCACAGATCCCTGAATGTGGAGCCAGCCCAACAGCCAGGCTGGAGCCAGGGTGGGAGCTCCACACACCCCAGCTCAGCCAGTCTGGAAAGCAAATTGTTTATCCACTGTAGCTTATAGTTAGAGAGGGATTTTCCCCAAACCCTTTAAAACCTGCAAACACATGGACAACTTCTGTTCCAGGGAGGGCCAGAGCAGTCCTGCCCTTGCTGCTCTCAATTTTGCAGGTTTTATTGCAGGATTATTTTTGAGTTTGGGTGGGCTTTTTGCATTTTGGGTTTTTTTTTTTTATATTTATTTAGCATTTATATAATAGCTTCAAACTGAAAGAGGGGAAATTTAGGTTAGATATTGTGAAGGAATTGTTCCCTGAGAGGGTGGGGAGGCCCTGGCACAGGGTGCCCAGAGAAGCTGTGGCTGCCCCTGGATCCCTGGCAGTGTCCAAGACCAGGTTGGACATTGGGGCTTGGAGCAGCCTGGGACGGTGGGAGGTGTCCCTGCCATGGCAGGGTGGAACAGGATGGGCTTGGAGGTCCCTCCCAACCCAACCCATTCCAGGATCACCAATTCCCAGATTCAGAACACGCTCCAGCACCACCTCACTGTGTGTGGCACCAACACAACTCACGGCACAGGGTAAAAACCCCTTTAGGGGAGGCACACCGGGAAATGAGAGCCAGGCAGCACCTCCCAGCTGGCAGACACTTACTGAGGTCGTTGTCCATCTTGAAGGCGATGTCCAGCTGCATGATGAAGAGCATGAACTGGAACCAAGGGCTCATCTCCTTGCTGGGCAGCGGGATGTGCACGGCGAACACGATGTCGTTGGCCTCGATCTGCCGGCTCACGGCCTCGTCGAAGTCCTTGAGCTTCTTGCAGTGGTTGGGTCCCCAGGGCATCAGCCATTTGGTTTTGTGGTGGTTCTTCCTCACGTCAATGCACTTCACCGACATGTAGGGAACAGCTGTCGTGGGGCTGGGAGCTGGGAGTGCAAGAGAACCACATTTGTAGCATCTTCAGACATCTGGTACAGCGGTTTCCCCACCAAAACTCGCAGCTCCCCACTCGAATCTTTGAAGGCAATTTAAAACAAATGCACCCAGTGCTGCTCCTTCACAGCTCTTTGATCTCACAGTCAAGTAATTAAGTTTATTACATCCACAGATGTATTACTGACTTTGTAGTGGGATCAAATTAGGATTAATTGAAGAGCTGGGATCTGCTGGTTCAGTCTCAGATACCTCGGTCACACAAAATCATCCTGATTCACTGAAATCTTTTCCTTCCCTTGCGCTCACTCAAGCAAATCCACAGGGAAAGCATGTGCCCAGAGAAACCTGGATGGATAAACTAATCCCAAACCTCGTGGTCCTGCAGGGCAGGGCAGGATTTACCCTGGGGATTTGCACCATGCAAGGCCACACATCTCCTTGGGCAGGAAGGTTTTCCTCCAGGGCAGTGTGTGGGACGGGAAATGCGACTGCAGAAGGTGATTCTCGTGTTGTCACCACCCTCGTTCTGACAGATAATCCAGGACTTCCCTTACAGATCACAGCCCCTCCCCAAAACTCCAGCAGCAATAACACCACCCTAAAAACTCCCAATATTCCAATGAGGAAAACAACCCCAGAGTGAGCTTCACCCTCCCGCTGCCCCCAGCCCCGCGCTGCTACACCCAGATGATTCAGCCCTGGCTCCCTTGTAATTTGGGCACAGCAGGATCATCACAGCAGCTCTGGAGCCGTTTGGGATGGCAGCCAGGAACCCTGTGGAGCACCTTCCCTAGCGTGCCACCCCGGCACATGGTGACATCCACACGGCTTCCCACGGGCAGGGAGAGGTGACTCAACGCCAGGCGGGAGGAAGTTACTCAAAAGCCAAGTGTTTATAAACTGCATTTTTTCCATTTTTTCACAGCACCGAGTTTCTTCCAGCTCCAAAGGCACAGGGATGCCGGGATAAGGGTGGGCTCCAGGGGATTGGCATGAGCAGGTGGGCAGTGCTGGGTTAATGGTTGGACTCCCTGACCTTAGAGGGCTTTTCCAGCTGAAAGGATTCCATGAGTACTCCCAGATTCATTCATCTCAATCCACATGTGCTTGGTGGATACGTTGCACTGCCACATCCCAAACCCTGCTGCATACAGCAGTCCCTCAGGAATGACACAACACTCAGAGGTTGAAGCAACCCCAGAAACAAACAATATCTTGATATCAGAATCAGGGAATATTCTGAGAGGGAAGGGATGCACCAGGATCAGAGTCCAACCCCTGCCCTGCCCAGACACCCCAACACCCCCACCCTGGGCATCCCTGGAGCGGTGTCCCAACGCTCCTGGAGCTCGGGCAGCCTCGGGGCCGTGCCCATTCCCTGGGGAGCCTGGGCAGTGCCCAGCGCCCTCTGGGGGAAGAACCTTTCCCAATATCCACCCTAAATACTGCAGCAAGAAACAGCAAAGTAGAATAAAACAATCAACGAACAAACAAAAATGAAGCTGCAAGTCCAGGGTTACAGAACACTCATGATGTGCCCATACTGCACAAAACACTGCAATAAATGTTGATTCCTCCACCGTGCCTCGATGCAGAGCCCAGTAACCACAGCTAAAACTGCAGCTGGAAGGGAATATCAGGAATATTGCTGTGAAATAAGCCAGGCATTTCAGCTGAGCTCTCTGAGCTCTTTAACTCTGACAGATTCTGGGTGATTTCGAAGGCACTTCTGAATTAAGAGACATCGTTCCCTCTACAGAGAAGCCGAATGTTTCTTGCTTTGATGCGACTCATTATAGCCATAAATACATGTTTTCATCACTGCCTGATTATGATTTTAAACACTTGGCACGCTCCCTGCAGCCTCCCCTCTGCCAAAGTTACAGCTTTGAGGAGCATGAGACAATTACTATACATACTCCTCGTCGGGAATCGCGCACCAAACAAACGTCGGCACTTGGCTTCCATTACTGATTTGGCTCCTGGCCCATTAAATCCAAGGGAGTGTTGAACCAAGTGGAAAAAAAAATGCTTTGTGGAGCTGCAGCCAAGTCAGCCAACAGCATTACAAAGTGCTATGCAAAACAAAGCTCGCACCGAGGGATTGGGGCTGTGCTCTGGTGCCAAGGGTTGCTCCCAGCTCTGCTGCCCCCAGCCCCAGCCCCGCTGCCCCAGCCCCGGTACCCCCAGCCCCGATACCCCCAGCCCCACTGCCCCCGGGCTGGGGGATGCAGCAGCTCCATGGATTCCAGGATCT
Organism: Eulacestoma nigropectus; assembly: GCA_013397775.1. Taxonomy (NCBI): domain Eukaryota; kingdom Metazoa; phylum Chordata; class Aves; order Passeriformes; genus Eulacestoma; species Eulacestoma nigropectus. Next base: position 95,927 of record VZTE01005765.1, on the reverse strand, counting down.
CTGTCAGCCTGTAAATAATTGAAGAGCTCTGTGTGCATAACACGCGGGAGCAGCCCCGTGCTCCAGGCTGCTCGCTGCCATGAGAACTGCAGGCATGCAGGTACCACTTGCAGTAAGAGAGGAGCAGGGCTTCCAGAGGAAGGTTTGGCAGAAGCCACGTGGAGTGCAGCTCTCTGGGAGCCAGCTCAGCCAGGAGCACCCAGGAAGGAGTCCTGGCCCCAGGGGCTGGCACAGCCGTGGGGCAGAGACCCCTCGTGCCAGAGAGTTGGACACCAGCAGTGCCAAGTGCCAAAAGCCAGGGCAGGAGGTGCTGGAGCTGCCAGCACTGCCACAGGATCACAGACTGGTTTGGGTTGAAAAGGATCTTAAAGTTTGTCTTATCCCACCCCCTGCCATGGGCAGGGACACCTTCCACCATCCCAGGGTGCTCCAAACCCATCCAACCTGGCCTTGGGCACTGCCAGGGATCCAGGGGCAGCCACAGCTGCTCTGGGCACCCTGTGCCAGGGCCTCCCCACCCTCCCAGGGAACAATTCCTTCCCAATATCTAACCTAAATTTCCCTTAAACTTCTGCCTCTGCAGCTCCTCCAGCAGGGCCTCTGCAGGTGCCCAGCTCACTGCAGAAATCCCAAGCGGATCCCAAATTACAGGGGCAGAGCAGCTCCTGCTGCTCCCCATGATGGTTTTAGCCAGCAAATACTGGGAGAGCCGGACACCTTCACCAGTGTGGCCACCACTGCCCAGGGAGGGCTTCCCATGGACTGCCAGGGCCACCTCAGCCGTGTGTCACTGACTGGAACAATCCTGCACGGAATTTCACCCTTTCCATTCAGCCAAGAGGTCGGGGCAGGGTGCTCAGGGTCTGATCCCACCAGGGCAGCAGAAAACAAGGCCCAAGGGGCTTCCCTCGGGAGCTACTACTCCAAGAAAAAACATACATTGCTTCTCTGGTTTTAGACTTAAATCTTTAGGTTAAAAAAAAAAAAATTACTGAGACAAATGAACTCAATTTTTAGCATTTTGTGGGGGGGGTGTCATGTACACCTAGGTTTGGGTAAGAGCCACCATCACTCAGTATTTTAATTTCAATAAATTAAGCAGATCTTCAAAAAGCTTCTGTGATGAAGCCTCAAACACCTCCTTCCTCCTGCACACAAGTTCCAGGATTCCCATCCCCTCCGAGTCCCCCACAAGCCCTCACCTTGGGAAACACCTCCTGCACCTTCTCATCCCAGCACCTCCAGCACTCCCATTAACCACCGAGCCTTGCTCCAGCACCATAAACAAGCCCTTTGGAAACTCTCAATTGCATTGTGTCCACATTGATTAAAGCCTGAATCCCCCTGACCTCGGGGGGATTTAACTTCTCCCGGCACCGGGAGCATTCTGCTTTTCTACTCAATTACCCCCTTCGGAGCCAGCCAGCACTTCCCAGCGAGCACACACAAAGGGCTTCTGCTTCATTACCCTAAGCGACTGCAGGGTAGGAATAAACAAGCTAATTTATCATGGACAGACCCAGCTTTTCCAACTGGAACAGCCAGAACCTGAATAACACCGTGTATACACTCAGGAGTAGAAATATGTATTTATTGCAGCATGGATTTTTCTTTTCTACCTCTCTCTTTCCTGACCTCGATGCCACCAGTTTAATGTATTTGAGGGACACAGAGCCTTTTAGTTACTGTTTCTTTCATAGTTCTTATTTCACAAAGCTTTTTGGACCATTGCAGCAGCTTTTATATGCAGAATAACTGTATATTTAAAGGACCCCACTGCCTACTGGAAGCCCACTCCCCTTGGGAAATGTTTTTCTTTCTTATATTTGACTTCAAGCTTTATCCAGACCAAAATCCTTTAAAGCCCCAGGGCACCAATTCCATCCTGATTTACAGTGGGAGTTTCCAGAGATCCTGTTGCAGCTGAACACCCATATTTCTGTCACCTCCAAGATGCTTTTTTCAGTACTACAGGTTTCTCTTTTCCGTTTCAGACCATTAAACTGAGCCTGTCCAAACCATCAAGGCCAAGTTTGTTGGATCAAAACAGAAATATTGTGGCTGCCCCTGGATCTCTGAAGTGTCCAGGGCCAGGCTGGATAGGGCTTGGAGCAGCCTGGGATATGGAAGGTGTCCCTGCCCTGGCAGGGGGTGGGATAGGATGGGATTTAAGGTCCATCCAACCCAAACCATCCTCGGGTTCTGTGGCTCTACAACCACCCAGTCACAGATTCCTGGGCAGTCTCATGTCCCAGGATTTGTGTTTTTCCTCAAGGTTTGTTCTCCAGTGCTGCTTTTGCAGCTTTGCTCCCAGCAAAGCCTCTTCAGAGCAGCACAAACTGGAGGTTTTTCCCAAGAAATCAGTTCCTAAGGAGCTGCAGGAGCAGCCGTGCCCAGAGCCCTTAGAACCGAGGGAGCACGGGATTCCCAGCTCCCTGATAAGCAGCCAAAGGGCTCCTGGGGAACAGAGATAAGGAATTATTCCCTCAGCCCCAGGCAAGTCACAAAGCAGGGAAATCTTAAGAGACACAACTTGCTGAGAGAACTGAATGAACGATCTCCATAACTCACATCCATATTCAACAGCAGCAACGGATGCAAATGAGGTGAGCAGGACTAGAGCTCCCTAAATGCAGAAATGGATATTCAAAAATATTTTAGTCAAAAGAAGAAAGAAAAAAAAAAAAAAAGAGGTAGAACAGGTTTGCTAATTGCCACAGAGAGCCTGATCTTCTTCCAGGTCAGTTTTCCAGTGGGATGAAATGCATTTCCTGCAACGCCCAGCCCAGGTATGAAATCCCTGCACACAGATCGAAAGAGCAGGAAGAGCTGTTGTTATCCAGCAGCTTTTCTCCTCAGCCTGACACTCCCCAAGATAAGATACCTTGGAAACTGCCCGTGCTCAGATATGTGAGGAATTTCATCTCCATGTGAATGGGCTGGTCCAGGCCCTTCCCCACTGGACACCTTGAGCCCTTCAAAGGCTTTCCCAGGCTATCAGGGAGTTATAGCCCGACTTCAAAGGCCATAAATGTTATTTACCAAGGAAAAGGCTTCCTGTGTAATGGTTTTCCCTCACAAAGGGCAGGGAGGCAGCAGGAGCACTGCTTGGGAAGTGCTCAGGTCACGTTTAAAATCAACAGAACAGGGGAGCAGCAGGAGGACTGAACTTGTCACCTGAGCTCTCCCAGTTTGAGTTTGGAGCTGATGCAGCTGTGAAGGGAGAAAAACCCAGCACCTCAGAGGATTCCCAGCTCCTCAGGCTCCAGCACTGACATTCCTGGCCTGGGAACTCTCCATTTCTGGCACTTTTGCCAATTCAGCTACAGTTACAGCTCTTCAAAAGAAGAATTGAGCAGACCTAAACTTACAGCTCTTCAAAAGAAGAATTGAGCAGACCTAAACTAAACAGACACGACCTTTCGTGTCTGCTTTCTCCTCGGCTCCCAGCGCCTCTGCCAAGGCTGCAGCACTGCAGGAATGTGTCTATACAGAGGATCCATTGGCATTCATGGCCACGGAGCACCGACCAGCTCCTGGAGAGGCCCTGGATGAAAGGAAGTCAGGCACACAAAAATGTTCTTTGTCCCCAGCCTGAAACACTCTTTCCTTTCCGTACCTTGGAAATCCGAGCGCCTCCCCTGACAAAAGATCAGCTCAGCCCGAGGAAGGTAATGAAATCCCAGGAAAGAAAATGAAATCCTGGAAACTCGGGACTCAGGAGCCAAATCAGACATTTAGATAATGAGCTGGGATTGTGGAGAGCTGCTCAGCCATGGCCACACATGACTCATTATCTCTCCGGGCCAGACACACAAGGAAGTTTGAGCTCCTCCAGTCACAACAATTCTGTTTTTTCCAGCCTAAGCCAGGGAAGGGAGCAGTGAACCTGCACCTCCTTAAATCCATCCCCTCAGCCCAGAGGACTCGTGTGCTAAATAAATCCCTCCACTTTTCCAATCAGTTACATTTGTAAAGTGTCCGGGTGGGCACTGGACTTCCAGCGTTTCCCTGGGTGTGAACCTGCTCTGGATTTGCCTGGACCACAGAGAGTTCTGCATTCCCTGGGCTTGTCTGAACCAAGAATCTATGATCTGGGATAAGGCATCCTTGGAATCACGGAAGTTTGAGTTGGGAAGGGACCTTTAAAGTAACTCACATAAAATAAGTCATTGAAAATTCCCTTCTGAGAAGTTTTTGAAGCTGGGATGTTGCTGCACAGACATCTGGGGTTTTTTCCCCTTTTAAAAATACTTTATATATATAAAAATTCCAAGGTGCAAAGGCAACTAGAAAGGGACACCAACAGCTTCCCACAGAGGAAGGTAATTTGTAATCAAAAGCTTTGCTTTCAAAACAACCAAGAGGCATCAAACCCACATAAATCCAGTCAGATTCCGTACACACAACTTCCACCCGGGGCAGCTGCCAGGAGAGGACCCAGGTGTGTCCCAGCTCAGCTTTGGCCTGCAGCAGTTGTGGTGACCTCCACTGGAACATCCCAGTCAAAATTCCCAGTAACAGGCACAGCCAGATGGCTGCTGCAGCTGGTCCAGCTGTGGGAATCATGGAATTGTTTAGGGTGGAAGAGCCCTCTTAGGCCAGCGAATCGAACTGTCCCCAGCACTGCCAAGGCCACCCCTGACCATGTCCCCAGTGCCAGATCCACACAGCTTTGAAATCCCCCCAGGGGTGGGGACTCAGCACTGCCCTGGGCAGCTGTGCCAGGGCTGGGCAGCCCTTTCCAGGAAGGAATTTTCCCAATATCCAACTGAGCCTCCCCTGGCCCAGCCTGAGGCCGTTCCCTCTCCTCCTGTCCCTGTTCCCTGGGAGCAGAGCCCGACCCCCCCCCGGCTGCCCCCTCCTGTCAGGGAGTTGTGCGGAGCCACAAGGTCCCCCCTGAGCCTCCTTTTCTCCAGGCTGAGCCCCTTTCCCAGCTCCCTCAGCCTCTCCTGGGGCTCCAGCCCCTTCCCAGCTCCATTCCCCTCCCCGGACATGCTCCAGCCTCTCCAGGTCTCTTGTCCTGAGGGCCCCAACACTGCCCCAGGACTGGAGGTGCAAGGTTTGTCCTCATGTCTCGTCCAGGGCTGTCCCAGCTCCCAGCCTGCACAAGCCTGGTGGCATCCCGGGACAGCCACGCTGGATCCAGAGGAGGCAGAGCAGGCAGGGGCTCCTGGGAATGCCGGCGTGGCTGTAAATTATCATCAGCCTCATTCCCCACAAACGATAACAGAAACCATTCCTGGGGGTCCCATTCTCCTGTGATACACACACACGTGCCATCATTTAGAGCGGGATAGTGGAGACAAGGCTGCATTAGGATTAATTTTGTGGATCATGTTCTATCTCCCACTGCTGCATCCCAACTGAACACATCACACAGAGCCCAGAAGCGTGACCTTTAAACAAGATGTTTTCCACCAAGGGAGCAGACACCAGGAATTCCGTGGGGTTTCAAGTAGTGACAGCCCCACTTTCTGGAGCCAACTGTTCCTTACCACAGCCCAACAAAGAAACAGCTCAATAAAATTCTCTTTTGGGGTGTTTTCTCCCTTTCTAGCTTTGCAAAGCTCCCTCGAGGCATGGGGGCTCCACCCCTGCCCTGGAGAGCCTGCACCAGCACTGGACAACCTTTTCCATGAAGAAATTTTCCCAAATATCCAACCTAAAAAACTCCCCTGGCACAACTTGAGGCTGTTTCCCCTCATCCTGTCCCTCGTTCCCTGGGAGCAGAGCCTGACCCTCACCTGGCTGCAGGCTCCTATCAGGGAGTTGTTGCCACAGGAGCTTCCTCCTGCCATGGGAATTTCTCCCATCCACGTGCATCTCGTGCTTTGCCAACAGACATCTCTGAGCAAATCCCACCTGAGAGCTGATAAGGTTCCTGCTGCTAAATAAAAGAGCAGTTGGAAACGTGGAAGTTGCCTTAAAACTCTGGCATCACACACTGACTGCCCGAAACCGAGCTGGGAACCAGCAGTGGCAGAAACCCCCTGATGTGAGGAAAATCGGCTCTGCGGTGGTTGTATCAGGTACCAACTGCTGCATTTGGGTATTTTGGACTGGCACGAGGGATCTGTTAAAATAGAGCACTTAGTCATTGTTTTGAAACATGACCTAAGTGCCTGCGAGGGGAAAGGCTGGCTTGGCTTTGCAGCCCTGTCCCACTCGTGTACGTATTTTGGGTTGTCTAGACCTGGGCACACCAAAATAACCGGATTTTGGTGTCTGTTGGGTGCGCTGGATCAAACCAGAGCAGGGCCACCGTGCCAGCGCCACCTCTGCTCCCACCCCACCTGGTGTCACCCTTGGGAGCAGCTGCGGGGTGGCACTGGGAGCTCTCCCAGCACGGCTCTGATCCCTTCGGAACGCCGGCCACCGACCCACTGCTCACCGCGAGGAGCTTCCTTGCAGGAAACGCCACGTGCTTGGGAACAACTAAAGGGGTCAGTCCCAAGCCCCTGGATCAGTTTCCAGGGATGCAGGGAGCCCCAAACAAGGCAGGTTCCTGGGAAGAGCTGCCCAGCCTCCCAGGCCGTGTGTCACCCTGCCAGATGTTGGGGACCACACCTAGGTTACACATGGAACTCAGTGTTTCACAAGCACCAAATATCCCTGGACTTCCAGCTCCCAGGAGGGCTGGCTGGGAGCTGCTGGCTCAGGGAAGAGCCTCTAAACTCCTTAAATGCATCAGAAGGGGTAAATGCTGCAGAGGAAAAACCTGTTCGGATGATTGATTAGAGCAGTTTGATCTGAGGGAAGATCAGAAGTGGGGATTTCCAGGAATTAAAGAACTTCTGGGGCAGCACCCCCTAGGACTTGACCACAGACAGAAGATGTATTTACTCCAGCAGGATGGAGTGACTGAGCTTGTGCAGGAATTCCAGCAGTTTGGAGGGACTGAGCTTGTGCATGGCATTGAACTCAGCCCCAAATCCCTGTCCTTGCAGGCCCCAGCCCATCCAACCTTTCCATGCAGCTTTCCAGCCCCACCTGGGAGACCCATCGTGGATGCCCAGCAGCAGCAGCCAATAAAGCAGGGCATGAACCAGCTGGAAAACGGAACCAACGTAATTTAAACTCTTTGATCTCTGAATCCCTACAAAACTGAACAGAAACATTTGTCTTTCCCCTGTAAAGCCAACCATAAACATCTGTCTGTCACATCTGTCCCCAGATGCCAGCACAAGCGGGGCTTTCTGAGCCACACCAGCCTTTGGAACAAGCAACTCTTTCAACTCAGCAGCAAGAAACTGCTAGAAAAACCCTTTTAAGATAAAGTCTGGCTTCTCTGCACAGCACAGGCCAAGACATTTTATCTCAGGAATCAGCGGCGGGGTCAGTAACCTGCTCTTGAACCGGCTCTTAAAGAGAAAAAAAAGGAAGGAAAAAAGCTAATCCTGATAAACTTTGTGTGGTTTCAGGCCTGCAAGAGCAGGAAAACTGGGTTTTAGTCAATATGTGCCAGTGAATCCCTTGTGATGGAGCTGAGGACGCTTTCCAAAATTATGTTGAATGGAATTTTATGGTTATTAGAAGCTGATAATCAGAAGGGTCACAAAGGCAAAGCGCCAATGGGCACCAGGAGCACGGACTCTGCTCCCTGAGGAATGGCGGGAGACATTCCTTCAATCCCTCTCCGACAGAGAGAACAGCCCAGCTTTATTCTCCCAACGAAGTGCAACAAAGTTTCAGAGCGATGCTGACCCCGATTCTTCCTGAAAACCCCGAGAGCTCCGCACGGATCCTGCCCGGGAAGGAGGGGATGGAGCCCGGGGGAGCCGGCCCTGCCCCGGGGAGTGGGGGATGCCCCGGCAGGGCTGGACAGTCCTTCCCGGACACAAAGGCAACACTCCCACCCTGGAAATGGCCAAAGCAGCCAGATCCATGCGCCCATCATTCCAAGGAGCCGGCGCAGAACTCGGCTGCTTTCTAGTAAAAAAAAAAAAAAAAAAAAAAAAAAAAAAAAATTCAAAAAATAATCCCAGAACTGCCCCAAACTCGCTCTCCTCAATCTTCCTCCTTCCATCCCCCAGGGAAAACTCCCCTCGCCGGAGGCAGCCCCCGCCGCAGGGCTCTGCCCCAGTTCCCATATCCCTGCCTTTGGGAATGCTCAGGGATAAATAAACACAATCTGGGCTTTAAAGTGCCCGGTGCGGAGCCGGGGGGCCCCAGAGCCGAGGGGTGTTGGGGAAGGGGATTAAATCCCCCCCTCGGCAGCCACGAGGGTTTTCCACGGGCAGGAAAAACCCAGGCCGAGCCCACGCGGGTTTGAGCTTCTCCTGGAAGAGGATCGGGAATGGGGGGTCCCTCCTGGAGCAGGAGCGGGAGGTGGAAGGGGGGGGCTTCCTCTTGGAAGGGGATCGGGACGTGGAAGGGAGGGGACCCCTCCTGACAGAGGTCGGGAGGTGGGAGGGAGAAGAGGGGATCCCTCCCGGAAGGGGATCGGGAGGGAATGGGGGGGTCCCCCGGAGAAACGAGCCCGGACAAAGCGCAAGTCCCCAAAACAACCCCAGCGCCGGGACCCCCTCTCCCACCACTCATTCCCCTTTTTCTTTTCCTTTTTCCCCCCCTAGATTTTTTAATAATTTTTTTTGTTCTCATTCTGGCAAGGGGGGAGGTTTCCTCCCGCGGCCGATTCGGAGGCCGAGGCACGGGGAGGTGCACCGCCAAGAAGGGAGGAAAAATCCTTTTAAAAAAATAAATTATTATTATTTTCTAAGCCAACTTTGAAACGCGAGGCTCCCTGCGCGATCCGTCGCCATACTGAAGCTTTCCCACTTCCCTCTTTCTTTAAGTCCAGGCTGAAACCAGGCCAAAAAAAAAAAAAAAAAAAAAAAAAAAAAAAAAAAAAAAAAGAGAGAGAGAAACCAACCCAAAAGCTTTTCTTTGGCCGGCACCCCCCGCAGCAGCCGCGGGACGGGCACAAAGGGCCCGGAGCCGGGATCGCTTGGCTACAAAAGCGGGTAATGAGATCATGGGAGCGAGTCAGCGATACTGTAACCAGCACTGAGCGAGCGGGCAGCAGCGGGAGGAGGAGGAGGAGGAGGAAGGC
>VZTE01005765.1:35912-86343 GCA_013397775.1 Eulacestoma nigropectus | reverse complement strand
CAGCCCGGCACCGGCCCGGGGATCAGCCCGGCACCGGCCCGGGGATCAGCCCGGCACCTGCCCGGGGATCAGCCCGGGCCGCCCCTGCCATGGGCAGGGACACCTTCCACCGTCCCAGGCTGCTCCACCCTGGCCTTGGACACTGCCAGGGATCCAGGGGCTGCCACAGCTTCTCTGGGCACCCTGTGCCAGGGCCTCTCCATCCTCACAGGGAACAATTCCTTCCCAATATCCCATCTAAATCTACCCTTTTCCAGCATAAAGCCATTCCCTGTGTCCTGTCCCGCCATCCCTTGTCCCCAGTCCCTCTCCAGCTCTTCTGGAGCCCCTTCAGGCTCTGGAAGGGGCTCTGAGCTCTCCCTGGAGCCTTCTCTTCTCCAACCTGAACTCACCATCACATTTTCCCCACGGCTCTGGGCAATGCTTTGTTCTTCCATCAGCACAACTTTGATTCATCACAGTCACTCACACTGAGCGGTTTTCCCAGTTTTGCTCCCCTCCATCCATCCATCCCCATTTCCCAGAGGAGGATGCTGTGTACCCATCCCACCCTCTGGAAGCTGCTGGCCTCCTGCTCTGATCTCTGTCTGCTCACACAGTCCTTTGCATGACCCAGAATGAGCTCATCACCCCCTGCCATCACCTTCTAGCAGCAGGACAAGGGGAAATGGTTTTAAACTAAAAGAGGGTTGATTTAGATTAGATAGGAGAAAAGATTTTTAATATGCACTGGCACAGGGTGCCCAGAGAAGCTGTGGCTGCCCCTGGATCCCTGGAAGTGTCCAAGGCCAGGTTGGACGGGGCTTGGAGCAAGCTGGGATGGTGGAAGGTGTCCCTGCCCGTGGCAGGGGTGGGATGGGATGGGTTTTAAGGTCACTCCCAACCCAAACCACTCTGGGATTCTGTCTCTGGTGTTTTTTTACTGGATAGCTCAAGGATCCATGCTCTGTTCCCGTTACACATGGAATGATGGATGCAGAACATCATCCTGTACGGCTGAAACTAGACAGGGACTTGCCAATAACACTCGAGGACAAATAAGCCATGAAAGGAAACAGCTGACAACGAAAATACAGACAGGAACAAAACGAAAGACAGGTCAAAGATGAAGAAGCACAAACCAATAATGAACTGAAGCAAAAAGTAACAGGAAAAAAAGCTGGGAAAGACTCCAACACACCTTGACCATTCAATGTAGGAGCACTGTCTGTACTCGGAGTTTCGCTGGTAGATCTTTAGGAATAATATAACTTGGAATAATATATGTTGGGATGTAGGCACCAAGAATAACTTCAGCTGTTTTGTAACTGCAGGACAGTTTAATCTTTAAGAATATTGCAAGTTTAACCTTTTTTTAGTTTAGTCTTAGCTTTACTTTCACATTCCAGTTCTGACTTCATTGTTAAAAATAGCTCTTAATGGACGGGTCCTTGTAGCCATTATGATCCCACTCGGATCAGTCACATGGATTTGCTTCCAAAAATCAAAGCCTCTTAGTGGCTTTTTGCCAACATAGTTAAAGACTTCAAATACCAAATACTTTATACTGAAATTTAAAAAAAAAAAGAAAAAAAATCCCACCGAGAACAATTGCTATTAAAAAGGCTTCTTTTGAAATATCTAATAATAATTTTTTGGATGTCTGTCTGACACAGTGTTGATTCTGAGTGATGATTTTTGCTCTTTCCTCTGTTGGGAATGGAACAAGCCTTGGAATTGTGTTTGTTCCCTCAGTCTGTAAGCACTGCTGAGAAGGAGAGTCAGACAAGTCCCAGCCACTCTTTGAGGTCCTGTTTATCCAAATACAGGGACCTGTGTGACCAAACAGAATCCGGGAATGGTTTGGGGTGGAAGGGACCTTAAATCCCATCCAGTGCCACCCCTGCCCTGGGCAGGGACACCTTCCACTGTCCCAGGCTGCTCCCAGCCCCATCCAGCCTGGCTTTGGACACTTCCAGGGATCCAGGGGCAGCCACAGCTTCTCTGGACAGCATCTTCAGAGCCACGAGTGCCACTAAATCCAACCTGCCTTTAATGACTCTACAGAAGTTACACGGTGCAATCTTCTGTTAAAAGTCCCTTTTGTTCCAAGCCATTTATTTCTGGGATAAAAATCTCAGAGGTAGAGCTCAGATCCTGCCATCAGGAAAAAATCTGGATTGAAAAAAGTAAAAGAACTAAACCACAGGAAACAATTCTTCACATTTATAAGGCACTTTCCATTTCTACGACCTTCCTACACCTTTAATACTGCAAAGTTTGGAGAAATTAATGCCATGTGACTTTTGACACCCATACAAAGGCATATGGAGCACATTCCAAAGTGACCACACACAGACTGGCACCAGAGAGGAGCCAGCAGTGCTTTCCAGCTGATCACAAATCAGAATTCCTGTCTCTGAAAGGATCTGAATCAATCATCTGGAAACTCATCTGTTTGCCACTTCTGACATGATTTTTTCCTGCCTGCTTTAGGCTGTTTGGAAAGCTGAGCCTTTTCAAGAGCTGTGCCAGCGTCAGCCCCAGGCAGGAGGAGGAGCTTTCCACAGAGAACTCTTGGCAGGGTTGGGCCTAAAGCCCAGATTTTCAAAGGGATTTTGCTGCCTAAAGGTGTAGCAAGGGCTCAGCAGGGTTTCCACATGCTCCTAAGTTTTGGGGCTGTGAGCTCTGTTTTCAGCGTGGGTATTGGTATGACTTGATGCAGGTTTTTGTTTGTTTTGGGGTACACCTAAAACATTACAAAGATGTTCCTAGTGGTAAATAATGTGCGTTTTAAAGATGATTAAAAGTGTTCAAAAGCCCTGCTATCTTCTCAGTATGAAGTGCTTTGAAAGGTGAATTCTTAGTTCTGTTCTCCTGCAAATACTGATAACATGGAACATTTTCTCCCTGAACAGGAAAAGGGTGTTCTATGCCATTTCCAGCACACAGGGAGTGGGGAACATTTTCTGTTTGTTTGAAAAACCTTTTCCTTGGTTTGTAAAGATATTCAGATGTGGCACACATCAAAACCAGCATGTGGGGGTTGAGATTGGTGAGCAGACAGAGATTTACACCTGGTAATGCCCACAGCAGCTGGGAGTAGGAAGAAAATCCACAGGTCTGCAGTGTTCCAGCTGAAGCAGCCTCACTCCAGAGTGTAAATACCTGGAGTGATTTCCAAGCCAAACATTCATCACTGATTAGGAAGGAGGAAAGATGAATTTTGCCACTGTTCCTACATCTGGGAACTCAGAGCTAGACTTAATATTTCACAGAATCACAGATTAATTGAGGCTGGAAAACACCTCCAAGACCATTGAGTCCAAGCTGTGACCCCCAGAGCAGCACTGGCTGGGTGACACTGCCCAGCTTAGGTCCTTCAGAGCCACTGTCTCCACTCAGCTGTCCTGGGCTCCCTCAGAAAGGGACTGGGCAAGAAAAGCCACGATTCATGGCTTCATGGAGTCATTTTCTTATGAAAAACATGGAGAGAACAGTCCCAGACAACTCTCCTGGTGGCTCTTCCCTATTATACTTTCAAGTGACAAAGCTTTCCTCACACTGGGTGAAGCTTCAATGGAATCACAGAATGGTTTAGGTTGGAAAATCTGAGACCATCGAGTCCAGCTGTTCCCTCAGCACTGCCCCATGTCCCCAAATGCCACATCTACAAACAGTGCATTCAAGGCTTCCCTCAGTCTGTAAGACAGAGCTGAGCTGTTGATTTGACAGAGCACTTTTCAGCCTGTCAGACTGACAGTGCAGACTTGTGATATCCTGAAGGAGGGGGCCAATAACAGCACATTAAAATAATTTATTGAGGACGGTTTGAACTGGATTTTTAAGTGTTATTTATAGTCTTTATAATTACCATGTGGTTAAAAGGCTCAAGCCCTCCAAAGCTGTGGAAGTCTTTGATTTGAGTCTGCCAAGATGTCTTTTTCAATCATCAAGAAACAGGCAGAGTTCCTGCAATGGGATATCTGACAAGTCCAGGGAGGATTCATCATTACTCTATCACTAAATTCCCAAGTTCTTCCATCCAAACCTCCTCCATAACATAATGATCATCTGGCAGTAAGAGCAGCTCTGCTTGAACCCTTCAGCTTGATTGAGCAATCATCTGGAGGCCCATAAGTTTTGTCTCATCAGAACCACTCCTAACACTCCCTCCTCCACCCATGAGTCCCCCTCACCTCCACAAAATCCGTTTATAAAAAGCCAGGTCTCCCAGCAGGCACCACAGGCAGGAGCATGGAATATCAGGATGGCTTCGGGCATCCATCCAGGCTGAAATCTGCCTTTCCCTGGAGTGTGACCTCCTCAAAAGCAAGCAAAGAAAGTTGTATTGCTAACAGATATGGGCATTTTAATATTTAAAATGATGTCCAGTGTTCAATCTTAGCACAGGTTAGCAAAAGTAAAACCTGAACTGCACAACTGTTCATAGCAAAATCTTCATGGTTCAATCGCTCCTATCCACGTTCAGAATACAAAGGCTGAGTTCCATTTCTCTGTTAAGCCTTTGTATTTCCATGGATCCAATCCATTCCAAATTTAGCACTGAAGACAAAACTAGCAGGTGCTAAATTGAAAAAAAAATTAAATTAAAACAAAGCCATTTCTTTACACTCCCAGGAGAAGTGAACTCCAGGGGGCTGAGTGTTTGTGCTGGTGGCACCTGGTTTAGAATTATAACACTGAGTAACAAGCTCTGATTAAATTTTAGTGAAGCCTGATATCAGTGAATTAATGGCAGGGATTTAATCAAGTTCCAGTGCTGTCTTCAGATGAAAAGTTGACCAATCTGATGCTGCTTTATAGTTTTATTCTTCTGTTATGATAAATAATGTGCATTTTATAGGTGGCTATTCTGGATTTGGTAAGAAATCCTCTGCAGTTCTCGATGTCTGCCCTGTGTGTACACATAGAGTTATCAGTTCGTGCAATCTGAAGCCTTGGAAGTCTGGAGAAATTAGAAATTTCAAGTTCAACCAAAGCAATACATGCCCAAAATGCCACCTAAACCCACATATAAAGCATGGATTAGGTTTTAGGATCTCCTAGAAAGAGAAATCGGTTTTGGAGCAGTCACAGAGGGCTATGGCCAAAACTATCCCGTAATAGTTACGAGCTGTAATTTGACATTTTAGATACACATTCCTCTTGCCAAGCAATATCATATTTTGGCTCTTGGAGGAGAAAATAAAGAGAAGGATCTGTCCAGGATGAGTAATTTAGTACAATGTAATCAAGACAAGCTTCCCCCCGGACTGGGGACTGGAGTAAAATCAGCAAGTCAGGGGTTTTGTCCTCTTAAATAAAAGTGTGTGCATTAAACAGGAAAAGAATTAGAAAGAAAAATGTTTTTTTTTCCTATTAGGCTTCTTTTCCATCTGAGCCCAAGTGTAGGCTTGTACTCCAAGAGCAGCTGATTTGAGGTGGGGTGGCTAAAGCAGTTACTGCTGTGAGCTGTGTTCCTTGGAGGTTTCCATCCCTGGAGACACATCCCAGTCAGGGAAGCTCCTGCTCCTCCTGTCCCCGACCCCCACCCAGCACAGCCACTGAATTCACTGATTCCAAACTGCATCAGATGCGTGGAGCTGGCCAGGAGGCACAGGCAGATCCCAAAGCTCGAGGGGGGATCCCTGGCAGCAGAGTGCAGCTGGCAGCTGGCACAGATTAATACACCTGTAATTAGGAGTTCCTGAGCTCCGTGTCCCTGGGCAGGGAAATGCCTTGGAACTGGAGCAGTAAATTGCTGCCTCTGTGACTATTCCAGCATCATTTCACTGAGCTGTGACACAAACACTGAGTGGTGAAAGGACTCTGCACCTGAGGACCTTGCCATCCTCGTTTTACTCAGTCTGAAGCGGTAAATGAGGCAAAGGGCCAGTTTAGGGGGAATAATCTGTGGTCTCCAATCTCCAGGCAGGGATTCCCATTCTTACCCAGCAGTCTGGGTGGTTGGTGAGCCCTCAGCCTCACTGCCCCCGCTGCACTCAGCTCCCAGCTCCCTATTCAGGGGTCTTTTCCCACCTGAAAATTCCATGGTTTTGGTGCAAACCCACCTACAGCAGCTGTGAGGCCGCTTCCTGTCACACTCCCATGTGGGGATTCGCCAGAGCTCAGACTCTGTGAGCTCTCTGCTCTAACTGCAGGAGGAAGTGACCCAGATAATTTTCATTATTGGCTTCTCTCACATTCTGGGTTTTAAAATTTGAATAATTTCCTTGGTTTGCTGTCAGCATTTATTTAAAGGCAAAGCACTCAGGGTAAGCACATGTTGTAAACCCTGAGATGGATTTTTTATGTTGTTTAAATGCTCATTCAGCTTTCTGAGAACACAGACCTGCAAATGTATTTGTTAAACAGACTATTATTTTTGAGAAGTCTTATGGTATATTAAAAAGGAATCAATATAAGCAAAAGAAAATAATTTAAACAATACATTTAAAAACTTAAATTAACTTGCACCACAATTAAATGAATATTTGCCAAATTATACCACATGCTGATGCAAATCACTGTTTTTTTTTACAATAAATCAAATTTCAGCTGGAAAAGACTGATTTGCTGATCTTGTGTGTGGCTGTCACCTCAAATTTTTATCCAAGTGTTTTTACCAGCTCAAGCAATGGAAAACAATGAGCTGAAAGGGTGAAAAAAGCAAACTCTATTCCTTAACTCCAGCACTGCTCATAGTTTAAGGGAATGCATGAATTTCTAGAGAGAACTCTGCTCTCACAACAGCTAAAAATTGTGCCCATCTCATGTCAAGGATTATATTTTCATATATTTTCAGGGGATCTGATTCTGTAAAAGCAATAAATCCTGGCTAAAAGAATAATGCAGAGCGTGGCACAGTCAAGCCACGTTTCCTCTCCAGGCAAAAGAGAAACCTGGAATCATTGTCCTGGAATGCACTGAAACCTCTCAGCAGAGTTCCTGAAATATTCATGAACATTAAGGAAACAGCAAACTTTTGGGGAGTGTGCTGTTTAGCTGGAACTTGCTCTGTGCTGCCATTCTCTGAGCTCTAAAATTACCAAGGGAAGGCTTTTTGCAGAAAGTAAATGAAGTAACAGACACTTGGGAATTTTATCTCCCCGCTGCCACATACCACACAGTGCTGAATAATTCAGCTCCTCACTTACTCATACTAACTGGGAAGATTCTTATGTGTTTGCTGGTGTAGATCAGTGGGGAGCTCAGAATTTTAAGATGAGATTTACTAAGTGTGTAAATTCTTAGTAAATAGTAGAGGAAACACCCAACTGCCATTTACCAGCTGAATTTACATGAAGTCAATGACTATATTTACATTCACCAGCTGATTTACATGAACTTCCCCAACTTCTCCTGTGTTTTTGTTCCTTTTGGAAAGTTCAGAGGCAAACACTTTTTGAAGGAGGAAGGAGGGAAACAGGGAAGGAATAAGGAGCTTCAGCTGCAGGTGGGGAACACACAACAGTGCAGAGGTTTCTGTCACCACTTCCCATCCCTTCCCTGCCTGGATGTGGATCTGGGGATTGGATTCTGGGGATTTGGACCTCTGGATTGGATTCTGGGTCTCCGTGACTCTGGTGAGGCAAGTCAGGAAGTCCCCCAGTGTGAATTAGTCATACTGAAGGGGGTTTAGGAGCATGGAAACAACAACTTCACATGAAACACTGGGAATAAGAGACCTCTGTTGAAATGTTTATGTGTTTCACAAAGACATAAATATTTGGAGAATAGCAAAGGACACAGCCCGGCCTGGGCAGACTGAAAGCATTTACCTGATTAGTTGGCCTCAGTTCCAAAGACTTTTCCTTGGCAGCAGCCCCAGCTCTCCCCAGCCCTGGGCACAGGAGTGATCCCTGTTCCGTGCTTGTGAAGCTGTTTGTGGTGCTGTACAGGGGAACCAAGGCACGCTGCAGGGAAAGAGAGAGGGGAAAATGGATGGAGGGAAAATTGTTTCCAGGTGGAGCCTCAGACTGTCTCGCATTCCCAGGCTGGGTTGCTTCAGGCAGAACTCAGCACTTTGTCCTGTCTGCACACAGCACAGACTGAGCAGCAATCTGGCTGGGAGAGCCTTTTTTTTGTTGGAATGGGGATGTGGATTTTTGCTTCTCCAGCTGGATCGATTTCCCATCCGGTTCATCAAGAGGCTGTGTGAATTCTTGTGCAAGTAGGGAGAACAGGATGAGGAATTCAGCTGAGTTAAAAATACACAGGGGGGTGCTGGGTGTTGGTGAGTTTGGTGCTTCTGGCCTGATTCACAGCACAGCTACACAAGAGTCAGGCAGCTTTGCTGCTTCTCTGTGTACTTGGAGATAAAATCCAGGAGAAACTGCAGAAGGACAGGAGCACAACCTGTTCTGAGGCAGCAGGAAGTGTTTCCCAGGGCAGGACTATTTCTGGCAGCACTCTCCCAGCTATTGATCACAAGTCTGATGTTGCGAATAACACTCTGATCTGGAGTCTGTCTGCAACTGCTATTTTTATAGGTGTAGGGAGTTATTTTGGATGCAGATATTTTGAAAAACAGCCAAGCTTCCCACACTGTGCTTAATAAAATTATTTGAGTATATAATGAT
The DNA here is from genome assembly GCA_013397775.1 of Eulacestoma nigropectus. Lineage (NCBI taxonomy): Eukaryota > Metazoa > Chordata > Aves > Passeriformes > Eulacestoma > Eulacestoma nigropectus. Next base: position 77,779 of record VZTE01005765.1, on the reverse strand, counting down.
GTCAAGTTGCAGCATTGTGTGGTTTCTGAGAGCTTGTTACTGCCTCAGGAAGTTTGGCTGATTGGAATATTTAATGAGAGGTGTTTGGCAGAGGGGTGGGACAAGATCAATAAGGTCCCTTCCAGTCCAAACCATTCCAGGATTCTATAATTCTATGAATTTGGGATGTGGGGATTTGTTTACATTTTAAAGTGTGTCATTCCAAAATTATATTTCATTGCTGTTTTGCCATTCTGCACCTGTGTTTTCAGTCTCTCTTTGGTTTGCAAGACCAGTTCAGCGCCACTTCAGCCCCAGTCTGTGCAGAACAAGCATTTATCACACAGCCCCTCGTGCCAGGATAACACAAGGTTGGAAATAAGCAGTTGGAAGTGGTAAAGGTCCTGGACCTTGAGCCAATGCTGCCACTGAAAAATGTCTCATGAAACACAACCTGGGAGCAGGGAGGTGGAAAAATGAGATGGGGGTGAGATGAATGACAAGGGGGAAGGGATTTTTAAATCAGCATTGCCACTGGAAAAGTCCTCTTTTATGCATTTCTGCTGTATCTGTCATGTCCTCAGGCTCCCAAAATTTGTCTGGGAAGAGCTGAACAGGCCTATTTGCTATTCAGTATTTTTCCTGCTTCTGCGATTCTCTGGGCTTATGTATCTTGTACATGCACATGTAAAAATCTCATATTTGAGTTATTTTTTCTTTTCTTCTGTTCTTACCAGTGAAGACTTGCTGGAGACTAAGCAGGCATTGTTTAAACCCTTCCCCTGCAGCTCCACTGGGATGCTTCAATCTGTCTTGCTAAAGAGAAAAAAGATTAATCATTCTTGTTTTGTGGGTTTTTTTTATTCTGAATGCTTGATTCTGACAGTGAAAGCAATTTGTGTGCCTTAACTGTGCTGCAGACACGTTCCTCCTGTTGTTTGAGTCATACCCACCTTATTTTATCCAAGTTTTTCGAAATAACTCTCTGAAAGGTCAATCTTAGTTTAGTAATTGGGATTTGGGGGGTTTGGTAGGAACAATCTAGTTCCAAATCATTAAGCTGGACATGTTATTCAAGGAAGGAAAAATACCTCCCTCTTTTTCTCTGGATACCAGAGTGAAGGTGACACTGTCTGTTCACCTGTTTATCCCTCTGGAGAGGTGAGGAACGAGCAGAACATGCCTGAATTCCTTCAGCACAGGAGAGCTGAGCTGGGGGGAATAATTGACTGCAGATACAGACTGACAATAAATTAGCACACCCCCAAGAGTCTGGAAGGAACAGAGGAGGAGCAGTGAGTCATTCCTGAGTCATAGAGCCTCCCTGGATTTATCCTGGGATGAGGTACTGCACGCACCACTCCTTGATCTGGTCTGCCTCGAAAGGACAACCCTGAAAATAATTGTGGAAAAATAAATGCTAGCAGCAATCCTTCCTTGGCAGCAGCAGGCTTTATTATGTTTTGTAAGAGCCTCCCTGTATCAGGGCAGTGTTTTGATAAGAAATGGTGGAAAAGATGCAGAGCAGGTTGGTTTGGCTGCCCAGGCAGGCTGCAGTCAGGGGCTGTCCCATCACCCCTCTCAGCCCTTGGCATGAGTTATGGGGGCTGTTTTGGGAGGGTTTTGGGGACCAGTCAGAGTTCCCTGCTTTGTTCAACAGGCAACACATACTGTGCTTTTTTTCCTCCTCCATTTCTGTAAAGGTTGTGCAGCTGGGAAAATTTTCCCTGTTCAGCACTGTTTAATGCCTGGGGCCACACGGATGTCCCAGCCCTGGTGTGCTCAGCTCCCATCCCTGAGGGCAGAGGGATGGAGGAGACCTCAGGCACAAACAAAGCGTCCTGCAATCAAAACCAGCTGAGTTTTGCACTGGGTGGGAACCACCACTGGAGAATACCAATTGTACCAGGAGCTTCCTCAGTCCAGCAAAGCTCACAGAAGGGATTTGTGCCAGTCTTGAACTCCTTGTTCCAGGAGCAGAGGTGTCTGGAAAGCCCTGCAGCCTCCTCTGCCTGGGGCTCCAGTGTGGTTCTGCTTCCCCTCTGTGATTCCAAGGATAGCATTCGTTAGACTTTTTGGTGAGCTGATAAAATTCCCTGTCTGGCAAGGAGCTCTCAGCTGTGCCCGATAAAAACTGTGTTTTCTGCTTGGTTTGCAGCTAGAGGGGCTCAAGCAGAGCCAGCACATGATAAACTCCAGAAACACATGGAGGAGGAGGAACAGTTCCTCCCCCAGTAAGGATCTATCAGATCAGATTGCTCCATCTCTGTAAATTCACTCTGAACCTCCCACCTTGTTCCAAATTTGAACAGGCAACAGGTTAATTAAAACTGAACAGGCTTTCAAACTCAGGGAGGGACCAGCAAGTTAAAACAACCCCATAAACTCAGCTGAGGGTGCAAATGGACCAGGAAAGCTCTGATTTCTCCTTGGCTAACAGGGCTTATTATATCTCTTTCCTTGTGAAAGTTTTATGGATCTGAAGTACTTTTAATGTACCTATTTGGCAGGGGTCTGTCTTAGTGGCAGTTCTGTTTTAAAGATGATGAATGTCCACTGTAAAAATTCATTTTCCTTTTCCTCTTGACTGAGAGAGGTATTGATAAGACCCAGAAGATGAAGCCCTCAGAATTAAGTATCATAAGCTTTAAAAATGTTTGTAAATAAATAAAGTTCCCTATTCCTATTTCTTTTACACACACCAAGTATGGTATAAATGAGAGGTTTGGGTTAAAGATTGGTGCTGAGTTTAAGATTTAATGAACTAACTGTGGTGGACACTGTGCTGAACCATTCAGTGTCACCAGTGGTGAATATACCTGGAGAAAAAAGCCAAAATTCGTTGGAAATGCCAATCCACAAGAAGGAGCATTTATTTCTGTGACTCTTCTGTCAGGTGGAGTCCTGGTTCATGAGCAATTCTTACTTCCTGCTGCATGAGTAGCGGTTCTCACGGAATCATGGAATGGTTTGGGATGGAATGGACCTCAAAGCCCATCCAGTGCCACCCTTGCCATGGGCAGGGACACCTTCCACTGTCCCAGGCTGCTCCAAGCCCTGTCCAACCTGGCCTTGGACACTGCCAGGGATCCAGGGGCAGCCACAGCTTCTCTGGCCACCCTGTGCCAGGGTCTCAGTAAATAAACACTCTAAAGAAAACAGAATTCCCCATGCAAATCTCCTTAAGAACTTCAGGAGAAGAGCAACTCTGAAGTGGCAAGACAATGGGCTGTCAGTGAATTCTCCCAGCCCTGGTTTCTGTGATGCTGAGGCCTAACATTCCAAAATATCTCCATTCTCATCTTGCCTCAGAGAATTTGGTAACTCCAAAAAAGAACCCAAAAGCTGGAAGAGTGAGGTGTATTGAGCTTGGATTCCTCTTGTGCCCACCCTGGCAGAGGGAGCAGCACCTGAGCGACCCGCTGGGGCCAATCCATGTCCTGGAATGCCGGGAGCTGCCAGCCCTGCTCTCCTCTGGCAGTGTTCCCAGCACCAGCCGCGCCAGGGAAAGAAAGGGCAGGCAGGAATTCGCAGCATTCCCGCTCGGATTAATCCCCGGCGGTCCCGCTGCGCCTCGGTGAACTTAGCTGGGATTCGGAGCTCTGCCGGGGAGAGCTGCTGATTCCTTTGAACTCCTGCGGAGAAGTGATACAGAGAGCCAAGAAGAGAGGCCAGGGGCCGGGGCACAGAGCCCCTCACCTCAGTCCCGCCCCTGCCCTGGTCCTTCTCCCAGGTGGGCTCCGGAGGAACAGGGAAATTCCAGGGACAAGGCTCCGTGGCTACTCCAACCACACCCCTCAGCAGCTGCCCCAAACCCTCCTCCCTGGCTCCCTCCTTTCCAGGCTGGTCAATAATTAAATATCAAATTATAGTGTGCTTTTAAAGATGAGAGTAAATTCAGGAGTGGTGGGAAGGCTCTGGAGATGTTAAACTTCCCGGAAACTCATCCCAGACTTGGAAAGTCACTGGAGGATCTGATTAACCAGGTGCCTCAGGACTACTTGAAAATGTGCACGGACATTCAAACTGTGATTATTCAAGTCATTATAGAATTTTGCAAGGCCAGGTTGGACAGGGCTTGGAGCAACCTGGTCTATGGAAGGAGTCCCTGCCCATGGAACTGGATGAGCTTTAAGGTCCCTTCCAACCCAAACCATTCCAGGATTCTATTCCATGATTCTGTGAAGATGTTCATTCTGAAATCTAGTGTGATGACTCTGAGAATATTTACATATTACATCCATAAGGAGAGATGTAATAAACAGAAAGCAAACAGAATCTGGCATCTGGATTATTTGACCAATTATAAATATGAAGCACAGTTCTGAATTTTGCACTGAAAAAATTCACAGCAGACACATTGTGATCATGCTGTAGCAAGGAAAGAAATGAAAATTAATCATTTTAAACACTGTTATAATGGAAAACTATGTACAGACACTGTGTAATCCACCTGCAATATTTCCTCTTTTTTAACATACTGGTATTTGTAATACCAATTAATATTTGTCACTATTTTTTTACCTTTACACGTGTTGCCTGAGTTCTGAAGAGTCAAAAAGCTGCTGCAGTTCTACAAGAAGAATTCCTGATGCAACAGCCATTCCTGCAGTTCATAATTATTACTCTGGCATTAATGAAGCTGTTAATTGCACCACTGCTCTTCTGCTGAGACCAGAAGATAACGGTCAGAGACCTGCAAATTAAAAGTTTGGTTATATTTTCAAAGTTTAAAATGTTACAACTGGAAATCTCTTGGAGGTTTTTGAAGAAAAATTCCCTCTGCTAACTGCTACTCCCATCCATGGTTTCTGGGCTTTTTGTAACATCCTCTCTTTGAATGTCCCAAAGTGCCCTGTTTGTTCCCTGGGTCATCAGTTTGGACTGGATTTACTGGGGGCAAAGAGAGCTGCACATCCAGAGTCCCAGCTCCATGTGCCACAGGAAGCTGTCAGTGACACCTGCCAGCAGGAAAGCTGTTGCTCCATCTCTTTTTTCCCATATTATGGATATGTTCATCCTTATTCATAGAAATTCCTCATCCAGCATCTAAACAAAAACAAGGTAATCAAGTAATGAGCCAGGTCTGGAACCAGTGAGTTTCCACACCCAGTTCCTGCTTTCACAGTCCTGATTTTACTGGATTAAAGTCACTTGCCAGGACATTGAAATTTCCTTCCATTTCTTTAGCAGTTACCCAGAACAGCTCCTTAAAAGTACCTGGGTCCTTCCAGTTTGAAAGCCTGTGTTCATTTTTTTAACTTCATTTCTAACAATACCAGCTAAAAATGTCTCCATTAGAATTGAGAACCCACTGTTAGGGGGTTTTTGTCACCTGGAATGATTCAGTTGTGGCCATTAAGGCTGAATGCTGGAAAAAGGATCCAGTCAGACAAACAGGGGGAAATGTGAAGACCTCTTCTATCCACCTACGAGGCTGAGTGCTGCAATAGGTGAGCCCAGCTCAAAAAGATTTTGAATCAAAGGATCTCTCCCGTGCCTCAGGGGTTCCAAGGAGGCTTTTTCCAGGGCTGTACTGAGGGGGTTTGGAGAATCCCACCCCTCCCTCTCCAGCCCAGCTGAAGGGCTCCCTGTGGTGCCAGCGCCTGCAGTTGTTGAGCGAATGTTTCTCACACACAGCTCAATCAAACCAAGGCTATCAGAGGGAAGATGATCCAAGTACCCTGGAGAGGAGAGGTAACCCACGGGGAGCTGGAGAATCCAAACCTTCCCACCAATCCTTTAAAATGTACCTTAACACTTCACAGGGTGCTCTGACTCTGATTTTGATTTTTCACTCTTCTTCTGGCATCATTAATTGTTCACTGTTTCATACCACAGACAAAATTTTTAGTGCACCAAACTTAGCTAAATATGTTACCAATAACTAAAATTATTATTAATATTGCAAGGGAGCACATCAAACCAAGGACAAAAACAATTCCAGTAGGAAGAGGCAAGAGAATTTTAACAAAAATCTAACAACCATTAATTTTTAATCATGATTGAATTTTGGCTGTAAATATTCACATGGAGGTTACCAGCAGGAGTAAAATAAGCTACTTGATGTGTAAATCCATGTATTCTTAGAGACTGGGGGGGGGTTGAAGCCCTGATGTTTGCCAGAGGTTGAGATGCTGAAAGTGATTTTTGGAACCCCACTTCTGTTCTGTCACTGCAAGATGTGAATTCACATGGTACCAATTACTGGATCTTGGACAAAACAAGTAGCAGTGAGAAGAAACCCCTGTGGTTTTTATGAGAATAGTAAGTAGAAGTCAAGAAAACATTTCACGCCAAGTGGATCAGGAAAGCAGGAACTGGAGGAGGATTTTATGGTATCACTGCAGCATCTTGCCTGTGATTTTCTATGTATTCTTGCTTAATATTCAGGTTTTTGCTGAAACTTTGCACCACAACTCAAGGCAGAGATATTTTACAAATCATGGCAAATTTCACAGGGTTCAAAGCTCAGAAATGAGGTTTTTGTCTTCAAAAAAGTGCTCCATGATTTCAAAACTATCCAGCTTTGCTGAGGACTTTGCTGTCACAGAGTGGGAGCATTTGGGAGCTGAGGGCTGGAAATGGTGAATTAAGTGAACACCCAGCATAAAGGGAATGTCCTGACCACACTGAAATAAATGTTGATTTTTCTTTCTTCTGAGCAAAGATTTTTCCTTACAAATAAAATAAACACTAGGGAGTTGGAGAATTCATTTCAGCACATGTATATACGAATCATGTATCACTCCATGCTTTTTGTCTTGTAACAGGGTGATTAAATATCTAATTTGTCTGCTAATTAGGGCTTTTTAATGGTTAAATCTCAATACTGTAAACAAGAATTAATAAATTTTTTACCTGGATACACACAAAGGGTGGCACCCAGCATTCTGCTGTGGCTCCTCTTTGCTCCCAACAAGGGTGATGGAGCCATCAGCTGAAGGATTATGGAATCATGGAATGGTTTGGGTTGGAAGGGACCTTAGAGATCATTATAATTCAGGATGGCCCAGGCTGCCCAGGGGCTGCTGGCTAATGGGGTGCCCCAGCACCCACAAGGAGGGTAAGACTCTTCAAGCAGACTTACTGTATCCACCAGGACCCTGGAAAAGTGCAAAAGAGAGGACAGAAAACTACTTGCAGGGCTTTTCTTCCTGATTTTGGTACTGTATCACTCCGGCCTCTTTCTGCGGTGAGCAAATCACAGTAAATGATATTTTTATCCTTTTATATATTACATGCTTGCAAAAATTGCTGACAGAAACTGCCAACAGGCTGCTCTAATCACTATAATGCTGCTTCACTGGCAAAAAAAAAGCTTTTTTGCTTTAACCCAGACCATCTGCTTTGGGGGCTTTTAATGATGCAACTACACTGGCATTTACAGAATGGAAACTTCTCTGCTGTGACCTCAGAGTGGGGGATAAGTTCTAGAGGGATCTGTAGGAAGAAGGGGGGGATGTTAAACTGGTGACTGGTCTGAAGGAGACAAGAGGTGCATGAGGAAGGTGTGGAGCTGCAGATTTGGAACACATTTAACCTCAATTCTTCTTTCAAGTAACATTTTCCTGAAAACAAATACGTCACATCCCCCCCAAAGGTGCTGTGAGTAACAGCAGCTCCTACAGCATCGATAGGATATTTACTCAGTGATTCACCCCCTTCCTCCAAGTGTTTATCTGCCTGCCCTGACCACATCCAGTCACCAATTACTAGCTGGGAAAGGCCTTACAAACCCATGGCCAAGGCACTCCAAACAGTCGGGCACAGGCTGAGGCTTTGGTGTCAGCGCTCAGTGCCAGGGGTTTGTGCAGGGGAATAAATCCATCAGCACTTTCCTGGAGTTTGCAACTGAATCTGCATCTCCTCTCACCCACAAAGAGCTTTTGGATGACTTCAGAAGACTCTTGGTTAGGCCTTTAAAACAGAGGAGGAGACAGATCTTCACACAGCTGTTGCATATTCAAACTGTAGCACGGCAGCCACTCAGAGATTCCACACACCTGTGCAGGTAAAACCAACAGGTTTTTACCCATGAAAGTTATTTTCTTTCTGATTTGGGTATCATCACCAGTTACCTGCATTCTCAGAATAAAATTCTGTTCTTTTCAGTTCATATCAGTGCAATTCAGGACAGACTGGCCCTGCAACAGGGAATTGCACACGCTATTAATTATGTACACACTGTTAGTTATGTACACATTATTAATTATGCCTTAAACAGAAGATAATTCTGCTCTTTTAAGGTAATTCTTCTCTTTTTGCTCTGTGCATTTTTTTGCAGGAGTAAGGCAAACCAGAAACTCACATTTTTCAGTGATGTAAGCAAGAGGACACATTGTTTGTCTTCTCCAAATCAGCTGTGTTTCCACAATTGGAGTTATTATGTGATTATTCATGGGTCTGTCAGCTCTTTGTGGCAGCAGACTGAGAACCAGGGAAGGCTAAACTAGAGTTAAAAATACTGTGATACTGTGCTAAATGATGTGAAAAATAAATGTGGCTAAGGGTTTGATGCTAATATATAATTTTTGAGAGGTGTTGTAATACAGCTGCTGTCTCATACAGCTGTGATGAACAAATGTACACAAAACTTCCATGACTCAATGGATCACCCTCATCTTTTGGCACAGTTTGGGAAGACATCTCTGGCTCTCTGTCTGGGGATTCATAAAACCTCAAACCACCCAAAATAAGAAGCTGGATAGTATGGGAGCATCTGATATACCCTTGGTGGGAATGGCATTTACTTACTGAGGATCAGGCTCACAACTTCTCCTGTATCTTCCAACCACTTCATTTAACTCCTTGTGTTCTCTTGGCTCTTCCAGCAATTAAAATAAATAAACTTCTTAATATTTCATGTCAAATCCAGATTCTCCCTCAGCACACCTGCCCAGGCTCAGCTCTTCCTTTGGGATAGATGCAGGTGAGAAGTACTTTCTTATCAAATTTGTTTTGAATCAAATCTGTTCTAGAATGATGTAAGTCCTGAAAAACGCTGCAGGACTGTCCAAATCTGTTAGCACTTTGAAGTAAACAAACAAAACCTGCTTTAATTTAGCCCAATTTCCAGGGCACCATGGTCAGAACCCAACTAAAAGCTCTTTGGGTATTAAAAAAACAAAATCTAAATACGAAACAGAAGCTCCACAAGGAGGAGGGCTCTGTGGGAACCCTCCTGCCTTTGGTCTGACAATCCAAAAAGTGTGTTCTGGTTTCCCCCAGCATCCGGTGCACTCCAGCAAAGTTTCTAAGTTTAAACTTCACTCAAAGCTTCAGTGTTCCTTAAATGGCACAGCTCAGCTTGGCTGGCAGAGCTGCAGCTCATGGTAAAGGAAGCCACCACCACATGAACATTTTCCCTAAATGCTGCTCTATATAGTCTCAATGCTCAGCTCAGGAGTCGCTAAAATAAGCTCTTAAAATAACAACTTCAAACACTTCACAAGGCTGCAGCCTCTCAGAGGGGCTGAGTTTTCCTACCTTGGGGTGCCTCAAACAAAGGATGCTCCATGCCATGGCAGGAGAGGAAGGCTGAGTCCAGCTGGAGGACTAATATAAGTCAATTAGGATCTGTTGGCTCTTAATTAGAGGATTTGTTATTGATCCCAGGCTGCCTCCCAGTACAAACTGGTGGCTGACGCCTTCTCTCTGGGATAAACAGGCACTCCGAAATGTGGGGGCTGAAGTGTGCAGAGTGTTTCTTTATCCTTTAATCTGAGCAAACAGCATTTAACTTCCAGAGAATTAAATTAAATTACTCTTTTAAGCCTGAGTAAAAGCCCCCTCTGTTATCATACAGCAAATTCTGCCTGTGACCACTGATTCTATCTACTGGAAAACCTGTAAAATAATCAAGAATCACAGAATCATTTAGGCTAGAAAAGAGCTTTGAGGTCATCAAGTCCAACTGTTAACCCAGCACTGCCAAAGCCACCACAATATAAGCCAAGAAATTAACTGCAAAAGGTATTTTAAAAAAAATCTGCAAATGAAAATCACATGTATAAGAAATTGCTATGCAACACCGGTGGTTTAGAGATAATGTTTCTTATGGAAGCCTAACACTTAATTATGGAAAATGAAATAAGAAGCATGAAAATTAAAATTGGACAGGCATCACTGACAGATTCACAGAACAGAGAACTGAAAAATCTTATGAATCCAGGGAAATTATATATGGGTCAACTTTAAAAAGAGCCCAGAAACACCAGGGAGCCCAAATCTCACTTCAAACACATATCCAAGTATTTGTATCTGCAATTCCTCCTCCAGGAAGCTGAGCACCACCACCAGCTCTCTGAAATTCTGACTTCTTCAAATGTATTCTGCTTTACATGGATTTCTGTCAGCATTCCTTCCTTCCCCGTTATCACCTGCACCACAGAGAGCACAAGAATTCACATGAAATCCCACAGAAAATGCAAAAGATCTCTGTAAAGCTGCACAGTGACTCTGTCTCCTCTTCAGCTCTTCACAAGTTCCTCAAAGTGTTGGGAGAAAAGAGTTCTGGCTACACCAGGGAAGGAAGGAAGAACTGAGAGGAGCAACAGCCATCCCCAAAAACACCCCAAAGCAGCCTGAATGGTGCAGCAGCTGCTGAATTTACGCATGGGCTCCATCAGGAACTCTTGTGGCTGTATCGGTCCCCATGACACATCTGGATCAGTGGTTTTGTTAAATTTCATTGTTCAGTCCAGAGGAGGCCATGGAGATCTCACAGGGCTGGAGCCCCTCTGGAGCCAGGCTGGGAGAGCTGGGGGTGCTCACCTGGAGAGGAGAAGGCTCCAGGGAGAGCTCAGAGCCCCTTCCAGGGCCTAAAGGGGCTCCAGGAGAGCTGGAGAGGGACTGGGGACAAGGACTGGAGGGACAGGAGCCAGGGAATGGCTTCCCAGTGCCAGAGGGCAGGGATGGATGGGATATTGGGGAGGAATTCCTCCCTGTGAGGGTGGGGAGGCCCTGGCACAGGGTGACTCCCTGGAGGGTCTGTGCTGCCCTTGAATGCTACATTTGCTCTGGCAGAGCATCTCTGCCCACTTCTCCCTGGGCCCTCCCTGGACCAGCACAGCCCCTCTCCCTCTCACAGGGTTTGGGACAGCAGGAGGGACTCTGGCACATCCCATGGGACAGCTGAAGCCTCCCAGGGCAGCAGCACCACCTCCCACAGCTCCACCTCCATTGAGTTTCTTGATACAAGGGAGCACAGTACTGAAGAGTGTCCTGTCTGCTGTAGCTGTAAAAGGATTAAAAATACTATTTTAAATTATTATATCCCAGCAAATTTTAACTATTACCTTCAAGATTTTTTAATAACATATATAACTTATTTACCTATAAATTCCAGCCCATGCTGGATACTTTCACTCACAAACATATTAGTCATCACTTAATTATTGCTACCCAGCCTTATTAACATGTATAATATGGATAAAGAGCTCTCTGGCAGGGATGCATTTTAATGAAGGTACTGAAAGGCAACACGCAGTAATTTCTAGAAGGTTGTGCCATGGTTGACAATAGCAAACGGAAGCAGCCCAGGGATGGGATGAGGTGTGGAAGGAGAAAAATCAAATTAGCTTTAATATTCTAACGACAAACTTGAGAGAGGACACCTGGGCCACAGGACACACAAGGAAGGGGACACCCAGGGCACAAGAGACCCGTGGCACAGGACATTCGGGGCACGGGACACCGGGAGCACGGGACACACATGGCACAGGGCACCGGGGGCAGAGGACACACATGGCACAGGACACTGGAGGCAGAGGACACACAGGGCAAAGGACAGCGAGGGCATGGGACACACATGGCACAGGGCACCGGGGGCAGAGGACACACATGGCACAGGACACTGGAGGCAGAGGACACACAGGGCACAGGACAGCGGGGACAGAGGACACACATGGCACAGGACACCGGGAGCACGGGACACACAGGGCACAGGACAGCGGGGACAGAGGACACACATGGCACAGGACACCGGGGGCGGGCCGCCCTGCGGAGCCGCCCCGAGAGGCGGGCGCGGACCGGACGGGGTAAGGAAGAGGCGGTAGCGAGAGGGTCCGGCCAGGCCGCGGCGGGCGCGGGGCGGGCGGGGAGCTGAGCCAGCGGGGGCCGGGCAGCTCCGGCGGAGGGGCTACGGCCCCGCGCTCCCTGCCCGGGCTCGGGCGGCCCCGGCCCCGCAGGCTCGGCTGGGCCAGCCCGGCCCGGAGCGGGGCTGTCCCCTCGCGGCCGCCATGGCGCGGCAGGCACCGGGGGTGTCCCCTCACGGCCCCCGCGGAACAGAGGGTNCGGAACAGAGGGTGTCCTCTCACGGCCTCCGCGCGAAGTAGGGTGTCTCCTCACGACCCCCGTGTCAAGGCGGGAACCACTGGTGTCCCCTCACGACCCCCGTGGGAAGACGGGACCCGGGAGTGTCCCCTCCTGAGCCCCGTGGGGGGCTGGAGTCAGGGTGTCCCCTCATGTCCCCTGCGGGAACGGGGATGTCCCCTCACGACCCCGCGAAAGGGCGGGAACAAGGATGTTCCCTCACGACACCCGCGGCAAAGCGGGATCAGCAATGTCCCCTCACGACCCCGCGAAAGGGCGGGAACGGAGGCGTCCCCTCACGACCCCCGTGGCACGACTGGAGTCAGGGTGTCCCCTCAGGTCCCCCGCAGGAACAGAGGATGTCCCGTCACGACCCCCGTGGCAGGGCAGGGACCGGGGGTGTCCCCTCACGACCCCCGCCGAGGGAATCCACGCTGTAATTCCCGTCACCGAACGCCGCTCGTTGTCCCTCAGCTCTCGGGGCGATGTGGAGCCTGGCTCCGCTGTGCGCCCTGGGCCGGCGGCGCCCCGGCCCCTCCGCGCCGCTGCAGCCCCTGAGGGAGCTCCGGGAGAGACCCCCGGCCCGCCTGCTCCAGAGGGAATATCGGGAAAAATCTTCGATCCTCCTGCTCCAGAGGGAATATCGGGAGCTGCCGCTGCCGGGGCAGGGCTGGGGAAGGACACAGCACCTGCCTCCCCGCCGATTTGTAAGCAATAAACCCAAATCCAGGCGGCATCCCAAGACATTCCCGGTTCTAGACGGACGTATCCCCGCCGTGTACCGACATGTGTTTGAAGCGAATTTAAGGAACAGCGAGGCTGTGATTAAAAGGTAATGAACCGGTTTTGTGGGGTTTTAAAAGTGCTGCTACTTGTGACGTGGTTTGAGAGTCCCTTACAGGAGCTTTTAAAGTAAAGACAGTGTTTTCCCCATGGAACAACGTAGCTGCCCCTGGATCCCTGGCAGTGCCCAAGGCCAGGGTGGACATTGGGGCTGGGAGCAGCCTGGGACAGTGGGAGGTGTCCCTGCCCATGGCAGGGGGTGACACTGGATGAGCTTTAAGGTCCTTTCCAACACAAACCAGTCCGTGAAGTGTTGCCTGAAATACCCAAATCGAGGTGCAAAGTGTATTTAAAATAGTGCCATGTGTTGTTTTGCATATATTGCCAAGAAATACTTTTTCCAGACCTTCATAACATTTGTTTCATCTTGCATTTTGAATGCAAAGACGTAAATGGTGACTCACACACTCCTGACAGAGTAGGGGATGGGTGCTGCAATCCATCATGATTTACGGATAAAACAGGAAAATGTGTTTTATGTGTTTGTCCTGAAAGATCAGATGGCAAAATTGCGAAGGCCTTTGTTCAGGGGAGTGATCCACGAGCTGGAAGCAAAGCTTTGGAAAACACACTGTGCCCTCCTGTGGTGGCATTGAGGACATGATTAAAATCCTTAGCTTTTTCCTCCGGAGTTTTTCCAACCTCCACAGCGTGCAAGGAGCCACACTCAGATCATAGAGTCATACACAAAGTGCTGTGTGAGTCTTTGTGTCAAATAACATTTACAGTTAAAGGTGAGGCATCTCTGGGAAAAACGTGTTTGAAATAAAGGAAGAACTTGGTTTATTTAAGACCAAACTTGAGATACCACATTTGTTTACAGTTCATTCAGTTTTTTACCTCTACATAGTGCTGCCCTGGCAATAACATCCTCCTTGTGACACTGCAGTGTTCCCTGCTTTTAGTATATCTTCCAGATTTAGTAATTTATTCTACCTACCAGTTACTGATTTTTGTCGGATAAATTTGTTGCAGGAACTGACAGAGGAAGCTCTTGGCTGGATTCTTCCCTGGAGTAGTTGGAATATGGAGGTTCATGCTGAATTAGGACAGGCACGTTATGATAGCCTCATTATTATATATTATATTGTTTGTTTTATTAAACAGTTTTTGGATAACAAAAGTGAAATGTTTGTTCTGGAAATGTGAATTTATCTTCATTTTCATGCCATTTGTGTGAAAACTGTGCAATATATTTAAGCTCAATCTGCTGAAGGGTAACGTGTAAGGAAAATTATTTGGGTCAGGAGAGACCTCAAAGCCCACCCAGTGCCACCCCTGCCATGGGCAGGGACACCTTCCACTGTCCCAGGCTGCTCCCAACCCCATCCAGCCTGGCCTTGGACACTGCCACGGATCCAGGGGCAGCCACAGCTGCTCTGGGCACCCTGTGCCAGGGCCTCCCCACCCTCCCAGGGAACAATTCCGCCCCAATATCCCATCCAGCCCTGCCCTCTGGCACTGGGAAGCCATTCCCTGTGTCCTGTCCCGCCATCCCTTGTCCCCAGTCCCTCTCCAGCTCTCCTGGAGCCCCTTTAGGCCCTGGAAGGGGCTCTGAGCTCTTCCTGAAGCCTTCCCTTCTGCAGCTGAGCACCCTCATCTCTCCCAGCCTGGCTCCAGAGCAGAGGGGCTCCAGCCCTGGAGCAGCTCCGTGGCCTCCTCTGGGCAGGGCAGGTTGAGCTTCTCATCCACCAACACCCTAAGTCTTCCCAGATCTCCTCTCTATCCCTTCTCCCCCAGCCTGTGTTTGTCCTTGGGATTTTCCCAGCCCAGGGGCAGGACCTGCACTTGGCCATGTTGAACTCCTGAGGTTCTTCCATCCCCACCTCTCCACCTGTCCGGGTCCCTCTGGAAGCCATCCCTCCCCCCCCCAGCGTGTGACCGCACCCCAGAGCTTTGTTCCCGTGAACTGAAACTTTGTTTTCTCCATCAGATACTCAGAATTGCTCGAGAGGGTGAAGAAAGGAGGGGGCGAAAACGCCATCGTGCGGCACACGCAGCGCAACAAGAAGCTGTTCGTGCGGGAGCGCCTGAGGCTGCTCCTGGATGATGAGGGTTTCCTGGAGCTGTCCCCGCTGGCAGGGCTGGACATGCCCTACGGAGATGTCCCTGCTGCCGGCTGCCTCACGGGTAATGCCTGGCAATGGAATGCTGGGGGGACTGGGAAAGGAAAACGGATGGAAAAAGGATGCATGGAATAGGGTTAATGGGATATTTTAGTATCTTAAGTGCTTTCCTAGGAAAAGTGAACACTAGTTTTATCCAGTTCTTATTCCCAACAGGGAAGAGTTCAGCCACTGCTGTATTGTTATTCTGGGAAATCTGGGAGAAACCTTTAAGAAAATTATTTCATTTCTTCCAGATTTAGTAATTTATTCTGTTGACCAGTTACTGATTTATTTTTTTTTTCCTCAATAAATGTAGGGTAATGTGTCAAATCAGCTGTTGCCCCTTAAAGGAGAGGGGACAAAATTACTGTGAGAAACAGGAGCTGTGACATACATTTTGAAGTGTTTTTCAAATCGTAGACAATTGCATTTTCTACGCAAACATTGTCTCTTTAAACTGGAACAGCTCTTCAAAATGAAATTTCATTGAAATTCAATGAAATTCAATTGCATTCAATATCAGCAAAATTGCATTTTGAAGAGTGGTTCCAGTTTAAAAAGTAACTAGAAGAACAGTATGAAAACCTTTTTTTTATCAGAGATTGTTATGTTTTTCAGTTTTGTAGGGGTAATTTTTAATTGCCTTCCCTTTTACCTCAAGGCTTGGGAGTCACAGTATATTTTTTTTGTTACATTGTCACCAGGAGCAAGGAAATTTATTTGAGGTTCTGTCTTCTGTTATTTAGATTGTTTTTGTAAATACTGTTATTCCAGACGAGAGGGTAGATTTCTTCCCTGTGTGATATTTTCAATTTAATTTGGAGCTTCTTGATGTAGCACTACTGAAAAAAACTCCAGAAAAATTATACCCCCCCTTGCTTTGTCTGTTGTTTTAGAGAGTCCTGATAAATATCTGTGGCACCACTTACAGGAATTGGCAAAATCTGTGGGGTCTGGTGTGTCTTCATTGCAAGTGATGCCACTGTGAAAGGAGGAACAATTTACCCAATTGGAGTGAAAAAACAATTAAGAGCCCAGGAAATTGCCATGGAGAACAGGCTGCTGTCTGTGCACCTCGTGGACAGTGGGGGAGCCTTCCTACCCCTGCAGGTACTGCTGGCACCTCTGCAGAGCAGAAAATATCAGTATTTATTTCATCACTTGGGCTAATCTTGCATCTCCCACCTAATCAGAGATTAGAAACTCCAGTGAGTGGGCTGAACTGCTTTTGTCTCTTTAATAAATGAGTACATGGTGGGAGGTGTCTATTTTCGCTTCAGAATCTTTAAAGTATTCTGTATTTTATTGTCCTGCTTGTGCCAGTGATGCACTAAGCTCTGTGGCCTTTAAAAGTGGAGTTTTTGCAATTCTGACTGCAAAATAAGAATTTAAACAGGATCTTTTGCAAAATGCAGAGATCATCCTCTCATAGAGACTCTAGTTGTTCTCTCTCCATGCTGAGGGCAAGCACACAGGAAAGGTTTTTACCCAGAATTGTATCCAAAACTAAGTAAAAAAGGAAACTGCTGAAGGCATTTCACAGATAAAGTAGAACCACCACCCTTCCCTTCTCTGCATTTACAGTCAGTTTGTGTAGAATATATTGATTTCAGGAAAAATCACAAAATTTAACCTCTGTTTTCAAAGCACATGGATATTTTTGGGGGATTTGATAATGTATAAAGGAATAAATACCGTAGTGAATGCTGTGTACGAAAGGTTCAGGAGTGATTATTAATGGGGACCTTCCCAGTGTCAGTTTTGGTGTGTTTGGGAATGAATGGAGTGAAGAGGAACCATCAGCTTTCCTAGTTAATATTAAAAATCCCTTTTTCTTTTCCCCGTCCCTCAGTCAGAGCTGTTTCCTGACAAGCTGCACGGTGGCAGGGTTTTCTACAACGAGGCAATCATGTCTGCCATGGGAATCCCTCAGGTACAGTGGCATGGGGAGTGCAAGGGGGTGTAGGAAAGGTGCAAATGTGTAGTAAATCTTGTTCCTGCTGGCATTTCTGTCTCTGGTTTGTTTTCCAAGCTGTGATTTAGCACCTTCTGCATTTCTGAAACAACTTTGGGCTTTGGCTTCGCCTGTCCTGTCCCCTCTCCAGCACGGCCGTGGTTTGTGTCCCCTCAGGTGGCCGTGGTGTGTGGCTCCTGTGTGGCTGGAGGTGCCTACGTGCCCACCATGTCCGAGGAAAACGTGATCACAGATAAAATTGGGACACTGTTCCTTGCTGGGCCACCCCTGGTGAAAGCTGCCACAGGGGAAGATGTCTCTCCTGAGGACCTTGGAGGAGCCAGGCTTCACTCACAGTATGTGGAATATTCTCAAAAATAGGGAGAGAATTTGGCAGACTCAGCTTTAAAGGGATGTGGCACTGGCATTTCAAATCAGGACTAAGAGGGGAACCTGTGGTTACACTGGTTTGCCTTCTCGGGTTCAGGGGTTTGGGTTAAATCAGCCAAATGGAAGTAAAATTAGGTTATTTATGGGGTGAGGCAGGGACTGGACAGGTTGGATTTGGATCTCTGTTGTTCCACATACTTTTTGAACAACTTGAGGCAATTCATTTCCTCTGTGCCTCACAGGGAGCAGTTATAGAAGAGGGATACTATCTCCTCTTTTCCAAGTGTTTTCCAGAATACACATATTTTACCCAACTATGCTACATGGAATACATTCCTGTCTTTATATCTTGGCTGCAACCACTTATTTTGAAATAATTCCTGAAGTTTCTTCTCCTGATTTCCCTTTTTGATATTGTTTGCAACAAAAGCATTATGAAAATAAATTCAAAGGTGTTTCTTTAAGAAAAGATAAACACAAAAGTCACAGGGAAGGACTTCTCTTTACTGTGAATTTGATTTGGGATTGGACTGCACAGAAATTTCACTGGGCTACTGCTTTCAGCTCATTCATACAGAACCAAATCATACAGTATTTCCACAGGGCATTTGGAGAGTCTCAGCTTTTTTTCCTAGAGTTTGGAATTTCTCTCAAAATTCAGAACTCATTTATTCAATGCTAATTAATGTCTCTCTCTCCTAGGGTCAGTGGCTGCACTGACCATTTTGCAGCCTCAGAAGAGGAGGCCTGTAAGTGCATTCGTAACGTTGTCTCCACCTTAAGCTATGAGCCAGTGCCAGAGGAGGACAGGGATCATGACAGTCCCCTGTACAGCCCTGAGGAACTCCTGGGCCTGGCACCACTGGATTATGGCTGTACTCTTCCTGTCAAACTGGTAAGGGAACAGGGATTTCATTCCTGCATCCTTCACTCTGCTCTATCCCACAGCCCCAGGTGTTATTCTGAATTATTACTTCATCTGTTGCCAGCCTGTCTTAAGCCTGCAACAACTGTTTCATGGGACTATAGAAAATATTTAACCTGAAATCCTGCTGGAGATAAGATAATCCCAGACTGTGCCAGTGCTGCCCATCTTTTTTCCATGCACTTTTGAGATACTTTATGTCAGCATAAGCAAAAAGTGTCTCAAAAGAGTCTCTCAAGAGTGTCTCAAAGCACTTTGTTGGCTGCCTTGAGAACACACACCCTGTTAATATCTGGTTTTCTCTTCCCCTGCCTTTTTGGCTTTTCCCAAGTATTCAAGATTGTATCTTGTAAAAGAAATGGTGAAATTACTGACTGAAAAACAACACAGCTCAAAATAAATTTGTTTGAGGTTGGGGCATGTGCTAATGCTTAAGCAGAGACATGCAGAGCTGCCCACGCTGTTTTTGTTGTGTTCTACACAAGATTTAGTCTCCAAGGATGTGAATCCAGTATCTTTTCCAGTGGTAAATCCCTGCACTTGAGGGAATTGACTGTAGAAATCTTTGAAGGCAGTTTTTAACTGTGTTGGAAAAAAGCATGAGCCATGTGAACCAAGCATTTCTTATGCACAAAATCTGAAACTGCACACACTGGGATTTGGTTTTTGCTTTTTTACATTTTTATGCACAGGAACAACTGTGCTTTGTAAAACTAAAATAATTTTGGAGTTGTCCTTTGTCTTAAAATACACAGTTGGTAATTAAACTAAACACAACTTGGATGGTTTGTGCATATTGAATATTTAGCAAGTCACCCAAAGACCCTCTGTGCTCGTCTTGCATAACTCAGGTCTGCTACTATTTGAACAGAGCATTTCTTTTAGTAGAACTCTCCTATTTTCACTTCAGTTTCTCTAGGAAAGTCTGTGTATTTCTTTGCAGATTCTGAGCCGTCTGGTGGATGGAAGCAGATTCCAGGAATTCAAGGCTACTTATGGAACAACATTGGTGACAGGATTTGGCCATGTGGAAGGGTATGGCTGGGAACATTCACCATCCAAATGGATGGGCATGCATTTCTCAACATCTTTTGTGTCCTCAGCAGGTTTTCCACCATTCCAATCATTTCTAGGGTTCAAAAGGGAGAATCATGGAATTGTTAAGGTTGGGAAAGACCTCTCAGATCATGGAGTCCAACTGTCCATGTTTGTTCCGTAGGCACTTGGTGGGGATAGTGGCCAACAACGGGGAGCTGGCTCACAATGCTGCTCTCAAGGGCAGCCACTTTGTTCAGCTCTGTGGCCAGAGGGGAATTCCCATCCTCTTCCTCCAAAACACTGCTCCACAGCCAGCAGGGCCTGCAAGCATCTCACAGGTATGGCAAGTTTATTAAAATATATTTCAAGCAATTTCTAGTTCTTGTTGTGCTTTTTAAAATTTATTAACTGTTAGGAAAATGATTTTTCAACCACTCTTGATGGTTTAAACCATGAAGCTTTGTATTGACTTTGCTAATGATTGCTAAGATTATGAATTTGCTAAGATTTAAGAACATCCTGATTTAAATTTTAAGCAGGCTTGGATGCTGATATAAAGTGATACTGTTCAGTTAGCAAGGCAGGCTGTAAAACTTGGAGTTTGGAGTGCTTTTGACATTGAAATACAGCTTATTGATTCCTCTGATAACTCTGCACTCCAGAAAATTGACTATTTCTCTTTTTAAAGCGAAGGCATTAAAGCACAGTAGGTTTTGTCCCGGGCTAGGGAGAGTAAAACATCCATTAGATTCCAGATCTGTTTCTGCAGAATTGTAAAAAAACCCAAATGATTTAGAAATACAAGTTTGGTGGAAGTGGAGGGAATCTAGAATAAAGTCTTAAAGGAGCTAAAATATCTATTTTCATTCCAGGCAGAGGCTCATTCCAACAGGCTGAAGGCCCAGGCCTCCATGATGGCTGCAGTTGCCTGTGCTGCTGTTCCCAAAATTACCATTGTCATTGGAGGCTGTTTTGGGAGTGACAGCTACGTCATGGTACGGGTGGCACCAGCCCAGGGCTTGGGGACACACCTGTCACACTGCTCAAGTGTCACTGCATTTCTGAAGCACAGCTGGGTCACTCGAGCTCTGAACTAATGTTTAAGTAAGAAATGCAACACGGTATGTGACTGCTGAAAAGTAAACATGGAAGAATTAAACATGGAAGTGCTTGGAATTCAAAATTAGATATTAAAATAGCACTCCCGAAGGCAGTGGGAATGGTGGCGGTTCCTTGCACAGGGTGTCTGTGCTGATCCAGGACCTGTGTCATCAATGCTTTACAAATCCACCTGTGTTCCATTCTGCCTTGCCCTTGGCTGTGCCATCCCACAGATGCCTTTTTATGATTCATCTCAGTGAGTTTGTTCTGTTCTTTGGTTTTTTTTCTTGTAGTGTGGGAGATCGTTCAGTCCAAACTTTTTGTTCCTCTGGCCCAATGCAAGAGTTGCTCTTGTGGATTCTCGACATTTCCCCACAGCCCCACCAGCTGGGGACTGGACAGGAGAGGAACTGGAGCTAAAACAGCTGAAGGCAAAGTAAGGACGTTCAATATAAAAATTCCTTACAGGAATTTCATTGTTAAATTACCTACTTTTGTTCATCTTACAGAGCAACACATCCCAGACTAATGAAGCAAACAATCTACCAAGAAAGTATTTTAAATTTCCATGTAATTCTATGTCTTTCTGTTAGGATCTTCCCTAAGATGCAGAATGGTCAGCTCTGTTATTTGCTGGCTTCTGATTAATTTTAATAGCAGTACTGCCCATTCTCTTCAGAGGGATGTATTTGCCTGTTTCATCTGTAATTTTTTTTCACTGCTCTGCTGTTTTTATTGTGCTTTTAAGCCTGTTCTATTCTCTGCCCTCTCCAGGCTAGAGGAAGAAAGCAGTGCCTTTTACTCCTCTTCCAGACTCTGGGATGATGGGATCATTCTACCTCAAGACACTAGAAAGGTGGGTTTTCCTTTTAGGCCATTTTATTCTCCAATCTCACAAGGGGTGAACATGACTCCCTCAAGGTTGGCAGTGTGCTGATTCCAGACCTGGGGCTGCCATTTCTCACTCCATGGAATTTCTCTCTGTAATTCTCATCCTGTCTCTTCCCCATTAGTTTATCCAAAAAGTTTCTCTTGAATTCTGGCTACTTGACCACAGCATTTCCTCACTGAACCTCTCCCTTACTTTACCATGATTTGATTCTGCATCTGAATCCTTTTTTTTTCCATATATTTACCCATATCTTCACTCTTTGAAATTCAGGCTCCTCAGAATTCCTTTTGTTTCCATTCTTTTATCCTAAGATGTTGCTTTTTGTAATTTTCTCTTCCTGCTTTTAATTTGCTGTGTACATTTGGCATGCCTCCCTGCCTTTTTATTGATTTGAAATTGGCAAACATCCCTCCCTCCATTAGGTTCTTTCTGAAAGCTGCTGCCTTTGTCCTTTTATTTTTCCTTGTTAGATTGTTTATTAGCAATAAAAATGTTCTCTGCACTTCTGAAGTTTGTTCACTTGAAGATCTCAATCTGTCCTGGTTTCAGCTGGGGTTAAATCACAGCACAACCCTTCTAAATATGGTGCATATTTATGGAACTAAGTGGATGGTAAATATTTTCATGGAGTTTATGGGAACTTTGATGATGGGAGAGCACCAAGGAGGTTTTTTTAGTCCTAAAGCCCTGATATTCCCACTCTATGAGCTACACATGAAAATATGTGAGAGTTGAACTGTTCATTTTACCGTGTTCAGTGTTTCACAAAAAGAAGGAATAAATAAGTGCAGAAGTAGTGAGTTTTACTGCGTTTTTTTTGTTTGAGGCTCGTTGTTTATATTGGTTTTTGTTTCTAATTAGGTGATTGCCCAGTGCTTGGAGATCATGGAACAGAAGAAGTCCCAGGCTGTGTCTCCCTGTCCCTATCCCATCATCAGGATGTAACTGCAGCCCTCTCAAACCAGAACCCTCTGTCAGATCTCTGAGTGTAAAGATTTTCTAATTCTTTGATACCATTAATAAAAATGTTGAACAATTGAAGACAAGCAAGAATCCCAGATTTTAAATCTACCAGCAGGAAAATTTTATTTTCAACCACAGCCTCTTTTAACATCAGCTGAAAGTTTATTTTGGGAGAAGGAAGGATTAAGCTGGACATCTGTAGCACTCTAAGGAAGCAAAGTCAGCCCAAGGGGTAACAATTGCTTGATTTTTTTCATGTCCATGTTTTAACATGAAATCCAGAAATCAAGGAACTGCACTTGGACAAAAGAAAGGGAAAAGAGCAAACACGCAAGGGAAGGTGTGCAGTTTGCAGACTTGGTGAAGAACAAAACTCTACCTGCCACCCACTTGGGATTCCCAAAGCAGCTGTGGAAAGGCTCCACTTGGATTGGTCTGAGGATACTACAGCAATGACCAGGATGGTATTTAAATGCATAATCCTTCTGTATAGGCTAAAAATTCTCAATCATCTAACAGAGCACAGCCTGTGGTACACAATGTTACCACGTGTAAAAGTGTTGAGGTTACTCTCTGCTCTTTCAGCATCTTTCACTCTGCTGCAGCTACAAAGTTTAATTTTGCATAAACAAAACCTCTCCACCACCCCAAACTTGTGGTTTAACGGGAAACACTACCAAAGGGTGCATTTAAAAAATACCTAATTAACCATTTTGAAGAATCATCGACAAGAGTGAACTGCTCGATCTGAGTTAAGCAGCCCCACAAATGCAAAGGGCTGTGGAAAGAGTTTGGGTCATCTGAAATGGAGACTGCACCTTTTGGGAGCTGGAAGAAGCCCGGGCCAGGTGTTGCTGTCTGGTCACGCTCTCTTGAAGCACCCATGGAATGTCACGGGAATCTTCACCTCCACCTCAGCCCTGGCCACCTCGCTCATGTCTTTGGCGTTGAGGATGAGGAGGAAGGCAGGCTTGGGCCCCGCCCCCGGGCTGACCACGATGCTCAGCACCACCCCTGCAAGGTGAGAACGCAATGGGTGTGGCCCAGGTGGGTGTGGGCTCTGGCTGACCCTGGCTGGGCACGGTGAGAGCAGCCCTGGCACTCGGGATACTGGAAATCCTGGGAGTGGTGCGTGACCATCCATCCTGAGGGACATGGGCAGGGACACAGCACAGGCTGCCCAGGGAAGCTGTGGCTGCCCCAGCCCTGGAAGTGTCCAAGGCTTGGAGCACCCTGGGATGGTGGAAGATGTCCCTGCGCATGGCAGGGGGGTGGAATGGGAGGAGATTTAAGGTCCCTCCCAACCCAAAAATTCCATAATTCTAGTTTTAATTTTCCCGTGTTTCCTCAGAAATTTACCGCCAGTGTTAGCACCTGTCCCATCTCATCCAGGAGCTGCCTGCGGGCTCTGCCCTGCCCAGCTGTGGCACAGCCCTGCAGCCAGCCTGGTGCCAGCTGATACAGCCCTTCCCAATCCCAATCCCAATCCCAATGCCACCAACCCCACCAGCATTACCATCATCTTCCTCCAGCGCATCCGGGTGGGACACGAAGATTGGCTCCGACGGGTACGAGTCCGGCTCCTGCCACACCCAGGTCTCCTTGGTTTTAACGTTCAGCTTGCAAAGCTAAAGGTGGGGAAAACCCAAACCCCCAGAGTTCAGAAATACTCTTTGTTGTCCCCAAATTGAAGCCATCCCCCGGTGGCTGATAGTTACCCTGTCTGGGACAAAGTGGTTCAGCCCCAGCCCGTAGGTGTACGTGTACGGCTTCCCACCGTACTTCCTGTAGTTGATCTGGGGGAATTCAAAGGCTACAAGGAAAAATAAATATAGAAATGCTGAGGATTAGTGGGACACGGTGTGCAGGCAGCACTTGTGCTGCTGAGGTCTGGGGGAGCCGGGGTGTCATTGTACCGTGACGTGGCCCTGAGAAAATCACCTCTGGCTCCAGCCAGATGGTCTCATCACTGCGCAGCGTCGCTGTGGCTGTCGTGTAGGGCAGGGTGACCAAGTTCTTCCCTGTGTCAGCCTGTGACAAAGAGAAATACCCAAGACATTGGAGAAAATGTTCAGTTTATTTGCACAGAACTGTAGCAAACAGCACTGAACAGGGAAAGCAGCGACGTGCGGCAGGAGGCGACTGCTGCCGTGCTCTTGGCAGTGCTGCAAGAACTGTCCTGTTCCTCAGCCTAAACACAACTTCCCTCCCTCCTGAAGGCATTCAGAGGTTTCATTAGGCACTGCCACATGGGCTTGCACTTCTCACTTGATCCACAGCCCAGTGAGCTCTGTGAGCAGCTCAGTTGACCAGCATCCCCGGCAGCCCTCGGCCCACCCGCCGGCCACCACGAACGGGATCATGGAAAGGAACCCAGCAGCTGCCAGCCAGAGAGCTCTGTCTGTGCCAGGCTGGCAGCTCCAGAGACCTCACACCGAGGGCTGGGGGATTTAACCACACATGCTTGTGCTGCGGCTGCTCCCTTCTGTGCTATCAGCAGCTCTGGGATTAACTGCTGCCCCACAGGCTCTGCCATGAACGGTAACATACGGAGTCATCAAAGAGTTTGCGTTGGAAGGGACATTAAAGCTCATCTCATTTTCCTTGCCATGGGCAGGGACACCTTCCACTAGACCAGCTGCTCAGAGCTCCATCCAACCCAGCCTTAGATACTTCCAGGGATGGGGCAGCCACAACCTCTCTTGGCAACCATATAAATAAACTAGAAAAACATTGATCAGCTGAAGAATTCTCTGAAGGCCCATACTTTGAGTTTCCCCTCTTAATTAAAACATTGAATTTGGAGTAAATGGGGCAGGAGCCCTGGCAGGGAGTGGTGCAGACTCCAGTACCTTGTCGATGCTCAGGGGCAGGACGTATCTGCGGGCCTCGGGCTGCGGGGCCTTCTCCGCGTGCCGCTTCACCTCGTCCCAGTTGCCCCGTAAGTTGGCCAGGTACAGGTAATTGTAAACAAACTCAAACCTGCACAAAACAGCACCACAGAGAGAAACACAGCTGGGCTTTGCAAGTGGGGGTGAAGTGCAGGTGTTCTTTGCCTAAAATTCAGTAGAATCATAGAGTGGTTTGGGTTGAGAGAGGCCTTAAACTTTATCTCGTCCCAGCCCCTGCCATGGGCAGGGACACCTTCCACTGTCCCAGGCTGCTCCAAGCCCCAGTGTCCAACCTGGCCTTGGCCACTTCCAGGGATCCAGGGGCAGCCACAGCTTCTCTGGGCAAACAGAGTGACACAAGCCCCAGTCCAGCTCCTCGGCAGAGCTGAGCTGTGTGTGCACCACAGCCCCTGTCAGGGAAACCCAGCAACTGCTGGTGTTCAACACAAGCACGGGAAGGGGCTTGCAGTAACCTGGTCTAGTGGAAGGTGTCCTTGACCATGGCAGGGAGTGGGACAACATGAGTTTTATGGTCCCTTCCAACCCAAACCAGTCTGGAATTCTATGATTCTGTGCCAGGATCAGCTCAGCTCAGGGTGTCCTGGGTATGCAGCCAACACCGGGTTGAGCTTCATCATTTCAATGCCACATTTCTGTGTTTACATGGAGAGCAGCATTGAAGCCTCCCTCACACCCTGCTCACTGCAGCCTCAGGAGCCAGTATAGCATCAAGCCTTCAGCAGTCACTAACATTTATTAAAGATAAAAGTAAATAAAAGATAAAAATAATTTTTTTTTGGAAAATGAGTGTCAAACAGGCTCCCTGCACCTCTGGAGAGCTCCACGCTGTATAGTCTACATGTCACCATGTGTGAATGTTTAGATGGGTTGATGCAAGTGCCAGAGGCCCCAGGAGGGATGTGCCAGGGTGTGTCTGGTGCAAGGGGCAGTTGTGATGCCCAGGGACCCCTGGACTCACCCCTTCCAGGTGCACAGGTCCACGATCAGGAACCCATTGTCCTCGTAGGTGTTGATGTGATGGAAGAGGTTGAAGGCCGAGGTGCGGTACTTGAGGTTGAGGAGCCTGCCTTTCTTCTTCTCTGCCACATGAAGCCACACCTGAAAGCCACACAGAGCTGGGCTTAGGCTCAGGGAAATGAAGGTGAAGCCAAGACCACGGACCTCCCAACCCAGGTCTGGCTGTCCAGTCCAGCCCAGTTTGGGATGACCCCATGCTTACCCCCATGGTCTCGTTGGACTCGAAGCAGTCCATGTAGTTGGCTCCCCAAAGGCTCCAGGAGGAGAGGAACTTGAGGAGGTTGATTTTCACTGGTGTTTCCACAAAAACAAAGTAGTTTGGGGTCAGCCCAAAGCTGTTGGGAAAGGCAGGGGAGTACATCAGGCTCATTGGGGTCAGCTTGGACAAAAACCATGGAGCTGCTCATCTTAAGCACATGCATCATCGCTCAAAATTACCCTGATTTTGGTTAATCACCTAATTTTCATTGCTGATTACATGTGAGAACAAACCCCTGGTTCCAGCTGACCTGCTGACCCCATAGAATGTTACCTGTGGACATAGGAGGGCTTAAACCTGTCACTGCAGGGGAACTGCACCACCACCTCCGACTTGTTCATGGGGTCTTCCTTGCCTGGAATGGGACAAGTGAGAGGTTATGGAGGTCTTACCCACACTTAGTCTGTACTTAGAGCATCTACCCAGCAAATTTCTGTCTTTAACACAAAATTCATCATTTACAAACCGCCTGGAAGTGGTTTAAATACAACATTAAAAAAAAATCTAAAGGAGCTCGAAAGAAACCTAACTCGATGACAAAGTTCATTTAAAGGATAAAGAAATTATTTCTAAGGGCAAAGTTTCCCAGCTGGCTCAGAGGTGGGATTGACTGACCTGCCTGCAGAGGAGGAATCCGGATGATGTTGTAGGCCAGGGCAAAGTTTTTTCCAAAGCAATTCCCAATGTTGTAAACTGTGCCATCGTTCTCAATGTGGGGATGAGCCGTTGCCCCATTGATGGACACGTATTTACAGAGATCCACCTGGAGAACAGCGTGGACAGAGTCAGGAGCTTCCCTGGCAGGAGGTGGGAGGGCACGGGCTCTGCAAGGTGGTGTGAGTCAATACATCCTCGCTCTGGATGTGGGAAGTTCCTCTCAAAGTCTGCAACTGAGCTCTGACCTGCAAACTCCAACCCAAACTTGAAGATGCTCCAGGGACTGGAGCCCTTCTACCGTGGGAGAGCTGGGGATGTTCAGCCTGGAGAAGGGAAAGCTCAAGGAGACCCTTCCAGTGCCTAAAGGGACTCTAGGAGAGCTGTAGAGGGACCTGGGACAAGAGCCTGGAGGGACAGGAATGCACGGTTAGATGGGATATTGGGAAGGAATTGTTCCCTGAGAGGGTGGGGAGGCCCTGGAATAGAATTTCCAGAGAAGCTGTGGCTGCCCCTGGATCCCTGGCAGTGCCCAAGGCCAGGCTGGATGGGGCTTGGAGCAGCCTGGGACAGTGGAAGGTGTCCCTGCCCATGGCAGGGGGGGCACTGGATGGGATTTAAGGTCTCCCCTAACCCAACCCATTCTGTGACTCCGTGATTTTAATTTTAGTTTTATTCCTCCACACCTCTATCAGCCCAGGACAAAGACTCACCTGCTTGATGGTCTCCAGGGTGTCTGGGTTAATCTTGGTGATGAAGTTGGTCTCAGTACAGGCATAGTAATCCTCGCCCACGGGGTAGACGTTCACCAGGGCGTTATCCGTGACCTCCACACCTTTGAAGTAGGAGAAAAACCTGAGCAGAGAAAACCAACAGGCAGTCAGGGGCTCCTGGGAAGCAGAAACTCCATAGGACATCCCAGCAATGTCTGCACCACCCCGAGGTACCTGGAGAAGATGTTCTTGCAGGGGTCTGGGTAGGCGTAGGTGCCAAACTCCGTTATCACAATCCTCTTCTCTGTCATGGCTCGCACGTAGCAGTCAGTCCGGAGAAACCTGGGAGGGCCAGGAGGAGAAAGTCTGTTACAGGTGACACCAGGCTTGCAATAAATACAAATATTCCTGTGAGGAACCCCATGAGAGCTCTGGGATCTGCAGGTTCCCGCAGCCTTACGCTGCATTTGGATCTGGGTTCAGCGATGTCACTGCTAGAGCTCTTCCAATAACCACACAGACTCAACAAAACCGGTGTCTCCCACAGGCACAGCTTGTCCCCAGCATTTCAGACATGCAAATGCTTCCTTATTTATTCTTTTTTCTTGGAAAACGGGCACGTACCTTCGGTGGTAGGTGACGTGCCCCTCCTTGAAGTCGAACTTGTGGAGCAGTGCCTGGCCATCGAAGAGGTGGTAGAAGGGCTCCGAGCCCACCTCGAACAAGCCAGGACCACATCTCAGGAGGCTTCCTCGCAGCCAGGTGGGAATCCTGCCTGTGGGAGAGGCAGCGTTGGGAAGGGCATGGCCAATCAAACCATCGTGACAGCAAAAAGAACAAAACTTCAGACTCATTTTTTGAATTCTTTAAACTTGGTGTCTAAACACACGTGAGCTCTTTAAGCTCTGTTTTCTTCACCTCCACACCTGCTGTGGACCAAGACATTCAGTACTGAAATGTCTGAAGATCCTTCCACCCAATCTGACTTTTCTCTACCAAATCACCAGCCCTGTGAGCTCCTTCACATCCAGCCCTTGTAAAGGCTCTGAGCCCTGGAAGCCCCTGAGCTGCAGGAACAAAGGAGAGCAGAAGGAGATGAGGCCCCAGACCAACCTGTGACGTGGGCAGTCACTGGAGAGGACAGCTCCTCCACTGTCTCAAAGAGCTTCTTGTAGCCTCCAGCAGGATGCTCCACCCTGAAAGGGGCAGAGCTGGGTGAGCCCGGAGCAGACCTGGGAGCCCCCTCCCAGGGAGGGACGGATCTTTCTGGACAGAACGATCCATGACTTGCAAAGAACTTGGAGGGAGGAGGAGCAGCTTTCCTGTGGGGAAAGGCTCTGAGGCTCCAAACAGCTACTGAGAACTGTCCTGAGCACAAGGAGGGACAGGGACACCCAGGGGACAGCCCATACTGCAGCCCAACAAACCCAGGATACCTCAACCATCAGGAAGCAAAATCCAGTTGTATCTCTCAGCTCTTCGAAAAGCCTGGGTTTTGCCTTTTTGCTTTTTTTTTTTTGTTTTTTTTTAAAGTAAAGGATTATTTGTTGGGCTCCAATTTTATCTACTGCTAAGCCCATGAAGACACACCAGGCACAGGCTGGTGAACTCTGCCCAGAGAAGCTGTGGCTGCCCCTGGATCCCTGGAAGTGTCCAAGGCCAGGCTGGATGAGGCTCGGAGCAGCCTGGGACAGTGGAAGGTGTCCCTGCCCATGGCAGGGGTGGCACTGGATGGGTTTTAAGGCCCCTTCCAGCCCAAACCATTCCAGGATTCCATGATTCTGCTCCAAATTCTGGTCAATCCTCTGGAACGTGGAGGTGAGTCTGTTCCCCCAGACCAGAACCACACCTTGGCAGGGGATGCACCAGCATGGACACATGGAGACCTCCCCTCCTCCTCCTCCCCTCCCAACCCTGCTGCCCCCCAGCCCCAGCTGATGCTCCATCTGGGATGTGCTCCCCTGGAGAGAAGCTTCAGGAATACTCACTGGCTGTACATCCTCCCGGATGAAGGGCCTGAGCCTCCCAAGCCAAGCACAGAGGCAGAGCTGTGCTGGGTATTTATGGGGTGCTGAGCCCTGCCCAGGGCAGCCCCATCCCAAAACAGCCCCCACCAATGAGAGCACCCTGGGAACAGAGCCGGCTTTCAGCACCAAAATCCTCCCTGGGCTTTGGGAGCTTTTGTCCTGCTGTTCACACAAAAAGGGGCTTTCACTGTTTTTCTGAGACCTAAATTCTTCCCAAGCAGAAGTGATTACAAAGAAAAAAACCCAGGGAGGAGTGAAACGGAGGGGGCTGGAGCCGTGCCAGGAGCTGGCACCGGCACTCGGCACTGCAGGGACCATCCTGGCTCCTCCACAGCCTCACCCAGGAACGATGTGGCTGTGGAGACACCAAGAGATAAGAAAATGCCCGTGTCAAACATCAAGGAATCTCCTGAGCTGGAAGGGACCCATAGGGATCATCCAGTCGAGCTCCTGGCCCTGCCCAGACACCCCAGCACCCCCACCCCGGGCATCCCTGGAGCGGTGTCCAAACGCTCCTGGAGCTCTGGCAGCCTCGGGGCCGTGCCCATTCCCTGGGGGGCCTGGGCAGTGCCCAGCACCCTCTGGGGGAAGAATCTCCTCACTTACTCCAACTTACCCTGAAATCCAACCTGACCCTGCCCTGACACAGCTCCAGCCGTTCCCTGGGTCCTGTCCCTGGTCACAGGGAGCGGGGATCGGAGCTGCAGCCCCACAGTCTCCCCTCAGCCTCCTCCAGACTCATCATTAGGAGCCACCTTTAGTAAGAGACAACATTTATGAAAACAACAGTGCTGTAAAGAGTCATTTCAAAGATTAGCAAGATCTGAGTTTCCTGCTGTCCCTTCACAGGCAGAGGATGAAGGTGTTCCGTAACACTGTGTACATTCAGGTGCTCCTCCCATGCAGATGGAAACAGCTCCAGGGATCCAAACTTGGGGTGAAGGGACAAACAGAGACATTAAACATCCCCCTGCTCCACCTGCTGCTGCAACCAGCACGTGAGCATTGGCTTCTTTCCCTGCTTTTGTTTGCTCCCTCTTTCAAGGCAGTGTTTCCACTTCAACAAGGGTTGATTTAAGGCTTTTCACAGAAAACCTTTGACTGAGGGCTCCCATTAACCCTTTGTATTAAATAACCATAATTATATTGTAATTTCTCTATTTATTCCCGTTTTGGTTAAGTTCTGTCAAAACCTTAGGAGGGAGCATTAAATAATCTGGATCAAGAACTGGGAATAATGAGGGCAGGCCTTTGAAAGCCAAATCCTGGGAAATGTGAGCTTCTCACCCAATAAGTTACTTAACTGGAACGCTACAAAAACAAAGCATTTATGCAACGCGGAAGGGGTTGGGAAGCGTTGGAAGCAAGTTCAGGCAGGTGCTGGAGTGTTGGAGGTGGTTGATCACAGGAGTTCCAGGGAGGAACAGCTGCCCCCCTGCCCTGAAAGCACCAAGTTACCCACAGGACATTAAGACATCATTAATACGGGGTAAAATGAGCCTAATTTGGGTTTCTCACTTACAAAATCTTTTAAAAAAAGGAGAAAAAGGGTATTTTTTTGGAGAGAGAACTGACAGGCTCAGGGTCAAAGATGTATCAAGGAATTCTTGGCTGGGAGGGTGGGGAGGCCCTGGCACAGGGTGCCCAGAGCAGCTGTGGCTGCCCCTGGATCCCTGGCAGTGCCCAAGGCCAGGCTGGACATTGGGGCTGGGAGCAGCCTGGGATCATGGAAGGTGTCCCTGCCATGGCAGGGGTGGCACTGGGCGGGCTTTGAGGTCCCTCCCAACCCAAACCAGTCTGTGATCTCAGAGCCATGCAGTAGATTAATTACTATTAATGATTCTTTCCCAAAACCAGTCCTGCAGATTTATACTCCTGTGAGGGAACCATTATCTTATCATAATTAATAACCAAATCCCCAACTCTGGAAAAAATAGGGAAAATTATTGTATTCTGGTTCTACTGTTCTCAACTTCATGGATCATCCATCACTCCTATTTTGAGAATCACACCAACAGATCCAAAATGACTTTTCCATGAAAATGTCAGAAATACACTTCAAGTCTTTTAAATATAAATAAATATCAAAAAGCTGATGAGGGTTTTACAGATGATATGAACAGAAGCATTTTAGGGAGTGAGATAATAATTTATTTATGGTAAACTGGCTCTCCTGGTTCTGAACTCATAGAAGCTCCTCTGTTTAAAGACAAACATTTTGAGAATAGAAAAGGCACTTAGTCACAACACACACACACACACGTAAAAACTGCAATAAATGGCCCAAATTCCTGACCAGATATTAAAAGGTTACAACAAGAGGCAGGTCATTAGTTTCCCATAAAAAACCCATACATCAATTTTTGGTTAACAACAGCTTTATGTGTATTTTCACATTTTCCTACTCCAATATATTGTAATAATTTGTAAACAGATAAATATTTTTCTTTTAGCAGTTATTCCAAAGTATCTGCACAAAAAAAAAGGTATTTTGGCACCTTCCAGCACAGTGTCCATGTAAACATTTCCTCCTTCCACAGCGCAGCCACCGCCTAACTCCTGCAGCAATTCCTTTGGTGAATCCCTCAGACTTCCAGCAGGGAGAAATGGCTCAGGTGGGGTGAAATCAATACCTGAGGCTCCGAAATTTGGGTTTCCTGAGGCTCAGCATGGGCTGTTTGATGGTGGGTTTGTTCTCCAGGAGCAGCGCTTCCGTCTCCGTGGTTGGGAACCTGCTCCTGTAGATCTGGGGATATTCCTTCTGGAACTGCAGCACACACAAGCACCAATGACAAGAAGATCCCAGATCCCACAGAAAACTCCAGCTGTGCCAGAGCACACTCCATGCCTGTTGTTCCTGGAGAGCTGCCTTCCAGGAATTCCATGGATAAATGTGTTTTACCCAACAGGGAGCCAAGATTCAGCCTGTTTTGGAAGGGTTCTCCCAGGAAAGCTTACACTGATTCCATGAAAATGAAAATACCTGGAACTAGAAATGTGATTTGGACATTTTGCCTGTTTCCCATGCAAGGCCACGGGAAGGGATGAAAAACTGTGAATATATCTGAACATGAGCCAAACCATTCCCCTGATGGATTCTGCCAACCCCCTTCGTAACTTCTGGTGTTGGCACAACTGGGACCTTACCCGCTAGAAAGTGCCTTGAATTTGGCTTTTCTTCAAAATTCCCAGATTTCCCATCAAGAAGAATGTGTCCAGTAGTCCCAGGGCAGTGCCCATCCCTGTGCTGGCACTGCTGAGGCACCTCCAGTCCTGGCATCACTTTTGGGCCCCCATTTCCTTCCGCCCCTTTCCTCTGCTGCTGTGAATTATTTCTCACTCCTCACTTACTCCAAGTATTAATCAACTGTAATTAACCTTTTTTCTTTACATTCAGGAAGTTTTCATGTTCTTGAACCAAACCAGGCTCACTTTTAGAGGCCCAAGAAGTTTCCACAACACACACGGAAGTCAGAGCTGCAGGAGGGGCAGCAAAGCCAAGTGTGCCTGCCCTGAAAAGCTGCTTGTTCAAATGGGAGTCACAAGACTTGCTTAGGAGATTCCAGGACAAGTACAGAACTATTCCATTGGGCAGAAGGACTTGCCAAAGGAAAGAAAAACCCTCCAGGATTAAATCCTGCCAGAACTGCTGTGTTTTAGCCTTACTATTAGGCAAGATGTTGGTAGGCCAGAGAAGTGCAAGATAATCTTGAGCACTTCAAATGTTACAAAACACAAAGCCAAGGCCACCAAAAGAATGTTTCAGGATTGTGAAGAGGGAGTTTGGTCTCTTAAAGCTAAAAATTATTGCTTTTAACACCAATTGAATTGAAACCCACCTATGGCACATAAATGGTGACTCGGATGGCCAGTGCACCTCAGGAACCCAGGCTGTATTTCCATCAGGAATCACTGAATGGAGAGCAGATCTCCAGCAGAATAATTTGATACTGGTTTTACACCATTGTTTGAACACCACTGCTGCCAGGCAGTCAAAGTCTGGATTATCATGGAGTGGTTTGGGTTGGAAGAGACCTCAAAGCCCACCCAGTGCCACCCCTGCCATGGCAGGGACACCTCCCACTGTCCCAGGGTGCTCCAAGCCCCAATGTCCAGCCTGGCCTGGGACACTGCCAGGGATCCAGGGGCAGCCACCCCCAGCTCTCCCAGCCTGGCTCCATAGGATGCAGCATTAGAAACCATCTTTAAAATCCCAAGCAAAGCACACAAAGCACTCAAAAGCTCTTGAGCACAAACTTTTCTCAGCACATTCTGCTCCTCTCCTGCCCCAGGCTCTGGTGCCTGAGCCCTTCCCTCACAAAGGCACTGCAGAAGCAGATGAAATAAACTCACCTCTTTTAACTTTTTCTTTTTGTCCTTCACAGAGAGGTTTTTATCCTTGATGATGTTCTCCAAGAGCTCTGCCACTGCAGCCTGTGAGGTGGAGACCTTTTGTTCTTCAAACTCCTGAGGAGTGATTTGTTTGCAGTAGGAATACGTTGGCAAGATGGCACAAATTTCTTCTTTTTCCTGTTTGCACTGAAAGCAAAAGGGCTCTGCATGTACTCAACTCATTCTGTACTATTTGAGTAAGTACCTAATAAGCACCCACACCCACTCACAAGCTGCAAAACACTGTAAGATAATTAATATCTCTATGTTCAAAATATCCTGGGTTTATTTGCATTTTCCCACCTTCAGAAGTAACAATGAACAAATGAATTTGAACTGCTCTCACGGCACCAACCTGAGCCATCTTCAGGTACTCGAGGTGATCTCGCACAGCAACCTGCAGGTAAGTTGGGACTTGGAGTATTTCCTGCTGATGGTCCATCATGAAGGAAACCAAGCGTGTGGAAAGCAGCTCATCCAGGTCCTCCTCCTCTGCACAGCGCAGCACGCAGCGGGAAAACGTCTGGATCAGCTGGAAGAGTTCAGCACAACTTCAGTACACAGAGCTGTGGGATTTACTTGCCTTCTCTCCACTCTACCGTGGCACAAATTCTCCAATACCAACTTCCCCGTATGGCAAGTATCCTTCACACAAGGAGGAAAAGTCATAGCTGTTCCCTCATCTGAATTAAAGTAATGTTTTTTGAATTGAGCAGCACTTTCAATTAAAAAATACATATTCTAAAAAGGTAATACCAGAAAAAGGCTTAACCTATAGAAAAATGAACATCTTCACAGAATTGTAGAGTAGAATCCTGGAATGGTTTGGGTTGGGACATGGACACCTTCCACTACCCCAGGTGGCTCCAAGCCCCTCCAGCCTGGCCTTGGACACTGCCAGGGATCCAGGGGCAGCCACAGCTGCTCTGGGCACCCTGTGCCAGGGCCTCCCCACCCTCTGAATAAAGAATTCCTTCCTACATCTAATCTAAACCTAAATCTTTGATTGGTCATTTTGAGACAAGTGAGGTGATTAAAACCTGCAGAGCCAACCTAACCCAGACCTAAGGCACACCAAGAGCCAGGTTTAACCTGAAATGAGATGGGCTTTAAGGTCCCCCCCAACCCAAACCAGTCTGGGATTCTAAATGGCAGCTGGGTGAGAAATCAGACTGAAGAATCATCTGCATTCTTTTTAGAAGAGATTTTCCTTCTCTTACCAAGGACCTGGTGCCCATGGCATCGTGCAGCCGTGGCATATCAACATTGCCACTGATCCTGGCCATCATCCGCATCAGCAGCTGCAGCTTCCTGCGGTTGGGGGGTGGAAGCAGCAAACAGCAGATCTGCAGGGCTTCCACTGCAATTCTTTCTAGGTGAGGCTGCAGGAGATCTACAGGTTAACCACAAAGACAGCTGGCATTAAGATTTGAACCAACTTCCAGCATATTTTTACCTCAATACCACAAATTTCTTATGTTTCAGAGAAGTCGGCTGTAACACAGTAGAGAATGTACAGGCCTCTGTTTGTGTGGTCATCTTCAACTTCCTTCATTATGGTGCAATTAGGACCATAATACAATTCAGGAATGACACTAATTATTCCCAGAAACATTTCCAGAAATTATTGATTTAAAGAACAGAAAAAGACATCTCCAACAGGCAGGTGTGTGCAGACTCCCTGCCTCCTCCATCACTTACCTGAACAGAAAGGCCAACTACTGACACATCAAGCTCATACTCCAAAGATACTACACACTACTATTTGTTAGCAGAGCTACAGCAATTTAAACAATTTAGCCAGCAGATTTTCTTAAAAAAACCCCACAAATCCACGTTCTATGCCTATCCACAAACCTAGCAAGAGTGGCAGAGGTGAGGGAAGCAGGGATTAGTGAGGCCACATGACAAGGCAGTACAACATGCTGGAGAAAGCCCTTACTTGTGCCAGCCAACACACAAGGGGAGGGGGGGACAGAGCGTTCTGACAGTTCTGTGCTGCTCCTGCAGAGTCTCTTTTTGATGGCGCTGTCAGAGCCCTCAGTCCTGCTGTCCACAGAGGGGCTGGGTTTTCCTTGCCCCCAGGGCTGAGGCCTTGGCTGCACTGTGATCTCAGCAATGGGCCTGTTGATGGCAGTGCAGCTCCTGGAGCTCCTCTTGCCCAGCAGGCTCAGAGAGCAGCGCGTTCCCTTCGATCCATGGCTGCCATCCCACAGCTCCTCACCCCGGGCAGATGGGGCAGACGCTCTCCTGAGGCCATGGCTCTTCATTTGGCCTGAGCTATCCCAGCCCAGCTCCACCACAGAATTCACTTTGTGCTCATCCAGCAGTTCTCCACTCCTGCTGGCGCTCACACCACCTCCCCTGAGGGAGGCAGATCCTCCTTTATTACACACGCTTGCAGCAGCAGCTCCAATTCTTTCCAAGGAGTAACACCTTGTCCTAAATGCTCCAGGTGGTTCTTGTTCATTCCTGAATCCTGCAAGATTCTGGCAGCTCCCTCCTGTCAGGTTCCCAGCACTCCCTTGCTGACGTGGCAGTTTGTGTTGCTGCCCTTTCTTTTCATGTTGGTTTTGGGCTCTCAGCTCTCCTGAGGAAAACCTCCTGGAAGCTTCACCTTTCTTCTTCTCGTCAGACTCTTTGAGGAGCAGGCTTAGGAGAAGACACTCAGTGGACTTGAAAGAGTTCAAGTGAAGAGTTTTTGAAGGCTGGGGGTCACATTTCTCCTCTTGGACAGAACGTTTTCCACTGCCCAGATCTGGAATTGGGATGTAGCCACACATAACTATCAGGAAATGAGAGAGATGTTAAAGATGCAAATGGTATGAAAAGGAACCAGTTCAGAGAACTGCTAACTGGGCAGACAGACAACAAAGCTAAGATATTAATTAAGATATTAATTAAGAAGACTTTAGTTCAGTCCCAAAGCAATTTAACAAGGTAATTACAACCAACATGCAAGAATAAAGACAGGTAACACTGCAATAGTGAGGAACAGGCAGAACAAGCACACTTTTTAAAGTTCTTGTTATTGAATATTTAGAATGTGAGCTGAAACAGCAATTTAAGTGGGAAACCATGGGACAGAACTACAGTTTAATTAACACTAATACAGAATGCCGCAGTGATGATCCTCCTCAGATTTGAGCTCCCACACAGATCAGGGGGCCAAGCTCTGCTTTGAATCACATGTTTGTCCCCCAGCTGATCTAAACTTACAGCTTCCCTCACTGTTTCTAAATTCATCCATACCTAAGATATTAACAAAGAGTTCATAGTATTCAAAAGTAAGCAATGGCTCAGGAAGACTGAGAAAATAATCAGCAACCGTTCTGAACACGTCCCGCTCAAACCCACTGTAGGTGGCTTGGCTCATGTCATTGTTCCTGGGCCCTGAAGAGAGGGGAAGAAAGGAAAGTCACACCAAAAATCCACAATTCCATTATAAAAGAAATTTTTGAAAATCAGCCTAAGTTTATTCCTGTTTCAAAAGCCAAGAATCGTGTCAGCAATCCACGAATACAGTATTTGGCACAATTTGTAAGCAAAAATAGTGTAAGAGATTCCAGGCAGCCACTGAAGAGCTGTGCTCAGTTCTGCTCCATGCCAAGAAAATGAAGTAAGAAAAACTAATCTATGGTCTTTATAGGTTCCTCAGCAAAATAATAACCAACTGTTAATATGCTCCTTCATTTCCAAAGCACAGTGATCCCAGTTCTCCCACAGGGAGTTCTGGATTCTTGAGCAAGAGGAAGCTCATACTATAACCAGGACATGGAAAAAGCTTATTACCTCTGGTTTCATTTGAGAGGCACTCATCTAATTAAGTTATAGTTGACTGTTAAAAAACCCAAGAAAATGGATCTCCGCAGTTTAATATGAAATGTAGGAAATGTTTTGGTGCAGCTCAAAGCCAGGGACTGGAAAAGGAAAGCCTCTTTCACTCCTGTAAAACTGCATTAGAGAAAACCACACACAGGTTTTGCCCAGTTTCTGAACTAAAACATCACAACTGATTGCACACACACAAATATTTCCCTGTCAACTCTCAAAAGAGGTTTCTCGAACTTAAAAGCTCTTCAGTGACTTACAGTAGGCCAAGCATTTCATAGCTGACAGCACCCAGTGAGGGAGATCTTCTGAAATATAAGCAGATAATGCGTTACTTAGACATGAGCCCAAATAACTAACAGTTAATAATGGCTCGCATGTATTAAGTAACACTTAAAGTACAAAACACTAAATTTAAAACTGATTTGAAGTATTGCTACACATGTAATCTCGATAGGACAAAGGGGAATGGCTTTGAACTGAAAGGGGGCAGGGTTAGATGGGATATTGGGAAGGAATTGTTCCCTGTGAGGGTGGGGAGGGGCTGGGATGGAATTCCCAGAGAAGCTGTGGCTGCCCCATCCCTGGAAGGGTCCAGGGCCAGGTTGGAGCAACCTGGGATAGGGGAAGGTGTCCCTGCCATGACAGGGGATAGAATGGGATGGGATTTAAGGTCCTTGAACTGTGCTGTGGTTTGGGAAAGAAGTGTAAACAACAGACTGTGAAATAAATTAGTTATTATTTATAAATAAAGAATTTTTAAGCAAATCCAGGGAAATAAATCTCACCTGCTTTGTCCTGCAGAATCACCACCCCGTGTTTGCTGGTGTTGCTCATGTTGTACATGACAAACTCAGGAATGATCTGGGCTGGCTGCAGGAGCTCCTCCAACGAGGGGAGCCCCAAAATGGTTTGCAAACTGGGGGAAGAAGAGAGCAGAGATTTGCAAGGAATGAAGGAAAACAAGTTCTTTCCATATCTACTCAAAAACTCTCTAGAAGCTAAAGTGCTGCTTAATAACTTCTCACTTCCAGGAGGACAATTTGAGGACACTTTTCCCTGGGAAAACAGCAACAATCAGCAAGGAAGAGCACCTGTGGTATTTAAAATATATTTCAGCAACAGCACACGATCAGAAATTCCTTAAATGCAACAATCCAGTGTTAACAAATACATTAGAAAAACTATGTAAGCAATAGAAAAATATTCAACTTAAAACATAGTTTTAAAAACTAAAAACAAATTGCAAAAGCTTGATTGGGCTATTTCATACCTAAATGAGAAGGTGCTTTGGGCAATTCATCACTTACTGTATCAGGATGATATTTCTCCATGTTTCTTGCACATATTCCTGGCTTATTTCCCTCCCTTGCAGTGTGTCTTCCTTTTTTTCTTCTATTACATCGTGTTTTGGTCTTGCTAAATTTTCCTGAAAATGAGTGGTTTATACTGTAAGATATACAAGCCTCCTAAGGCAATTAAAAATTAGAGAAAATTGGAATTAGAAGAACAGGGCATTCTGTGGAACACTGAATTCCACGTGAGCCAGGGAGTAACTTTCAGCCTCAGCACTGAAATCGAAGCGCACAACTAAAAAGCAAAAGAAATGAAAAAAACCCAACGCTGATCAATCCCCAGTCAGCAATTTAAAAGGTAAAACCACCTCAAATCCAGACTTATTAATATGTGAATTATCCTCCTTTAGGACTGGAATCTAAACTCAGAATTTATGCACACCAATCTCAAATGAATCAAGGGCCACGTACACATTCCTTCTTTTCCAAAAAGATGATAATTTAAATGATTTATGCCTTTTATTTGTCCCCCAAAGATAAATTAAGTTTCAGCAAGGCCGTGTTGTGCAGATCATTTCTAGAACTTCACCTTCCAGCCCTCCCAATACTTTAAAATCCCTTAGCAGAGATAATTCTGCATTGAGACAAAACGAAGAAAACCCAAAACAAAATAAAAATCCCTC
The DNA here is from genome assembly GCA_013397775.1 of Eulacestoma nigropectus. Classification (NCBI taxonomy): domain Eukaryota; kingdom Metazoa; phylum Chordata; class Aves; order Passeriformes; genus Eulacestoma; species Eulacestoma nigropectus. The sequence continues at coordinate 37,488 of VZTE01005765.1, read as the reverse complement.
CCATACCAATTTATTTCTTAATTCCTTAACTCCAAATTATTTCTCAAGCTGGAAGGGAAGCTGCCACAACAGAACAGCGTCACTCAAAGATTCTTGTTTTACTTTTTTAAAGAATAAAGACAATAAAAGACAACTGCAGTCCTGTAAGGAGCAGAAGTTATTACCAGAGACTGCAGGAACTCCGGTTTTTTCAAAGCCCTCTTGGATGAACTGGGCAGTTTAAAAGGTTTTCCTTTGTCTCCAGAGAAGTTTTCCAAGTTCTCTCTTGGTGGGCTTGGTAGAGGTTTAACTGGAGATGTTGAAGGAAATCTGTAATGAATGGGAGAGATGTTAAATACGTTTAGAATTGATCTGTAATCAAATAAATTACTTGACCAAAACAAAAACTCTCATTCCATACCAATGTGACTCCGTAGGACCGTGAAAAGATTCAGGAAAATAAAAAGGAAAACATTGATTTTTTAAATTTATCATATGATAAATTAGCTTTGGGCTAATTTTGGTTTATCTTGATACCAAAGTCACACTGAAGATGCTAGCACAGCCTGAGCCCAGAACGTGAGAAGCGAGGGCCATTAATATCTTTAATTCCAGAGCTGTTGGGCTGTTTCCCACTTAGACTTCGTGTAAAAGGTCCAAGACAAGTAAACCCAGCAGGGAGCTACTACAAAACACTCTGGCTTCACTCCAAAGTACTGGAGTGCTGCTTGTATTCCAGCAAAAACCTTGGATAGACAAAAGCAGGGACGCAGACAGGAGCAAAGTAAAACACTCAGAGGAGCAAAATGATGCTAATAATGAAATTTTTGCCCAAAACGCTCAACCCAAAGCAAGTTCTTTTTGCAAAACTGAGCATTTTTAACTAAAATTCCCTATCTGAGTGGCCACGGAATAATTTTAATCTCAGTACCTGTACAGGGCACCGTTGTCTTCCAGATTTTCAGCTCCCCACCTGCCTTTGATATCCTCAATGACGTGGTTTTTGAGGAATTTCCGCAGGAGCTGCACCGTTTGCTGCCTGGTCACGTCGGGCCCGAAGCTGCTGTTGCTCCTCAGCACCTGGTGGAGCCAGTCCGCGGCCTCGGCGGCGGTGAAGCAGCTGCCGTGCGTGCGGAAGCGCTGCCGGTGCCGCCGCACGGGCATCCCCGCTCGGAAGTACCGGGTGACCTCGTTCCACTGCGCGGAAACGGAGCGAGCACGGCAATTGAAGCCGCGAGTGCAGCATCCCGAGGAGCAGCGGCACGGGGTGGGGGGGAGTCCCAGGGCCCACATGTCGCGACAGGGAACGTCCCTGAGGGCCCACATGTCACAACAGCGGGCAGGGGGTCGCAGGGCATGCACCTACCGGGACAGAGGGCAGGGGGTGGGGGGGGGGGTCCCAGGGCCCACATGTCGCGACAGAGGGCAGGGGATGTCCCTGAGGACTCAGTGTCGCGACAGCAGGTAGGGGGTCCCAGGGCAACCCCTGTGGCCATAGCGGGCAGGGCGTCCCCGGGCACCCACATACGGTGAAAAGGGACACGGGGCAGGAGGGCTCCAGTGTCGCGACAGGGCTGCAGGGGGTCCCAGGGCACCC
>VZTE01005765.1:21694-35831 GCA_013397775.1 Eulacestoma nigropectus | reverse complement strand
TGCCAGCAGCCCCGAGGGTCAGAACCCCCTCCTGCCCCCCAGCGCTCGCACGGGTGACCCCGGCGCCCCGCTCCCCCCGCAGCAGCCGCGCCCCGCACACGGCCCCCGCTGTGCCGGTGCCTCACCAGCCCCGCTCGGTGCCTCACCAGCCTCGTGGCGCGGTACGGCCCCGGCCCCAGCCCCGGCCCCGGCCCGGCCATGGCGGCCCCTCAGCCCCGGGGAGCGCAGCGCCCCCTGCCGGCCCCGCCGCGCGCACAACGGCCGCCGCCGCCGCCGCCGTTTGAATCCGCCGGCGGCCGCTGATTGGCCCAGACAGGGGCACGTGGTGCGCGGCGGCACGCGCCGGGCCGGCCTGAGGGGACGCTGCAGACCCCGGTTCGGATCCCGCCCCGAGCACCTGCACGGGCCTCAATTACCCGGCTGTGAGTAACAGCAATTAACAGAAATTCATTCAGCCCAGTTCGTTACTTAACAGGAGTTAACGTGCTGGAACACCGGGCCTCGTCTCATGTCACAGCTGCTCCGGAGGCGCAGGGGGTGGCGCTGGATGGGCTTTTAGGGTCCCTCCCAACCCAAACCAGCCTGGGGGGCTGTGGAATGAGATGGTTTGGGTGGGAACACCTGCACCTTGGTTTTGTCAGGATTTAATCCCTCTGTGCAATGAAGGTTATTCTGGCTGTGACTAATATAGAACTGTCCTGCTTCAGCTCCATTCCCTCTCCTCGGCCCCGTTCCCCTCTCCTCGGCCCCGTTCCCCTCTCCTCGGCTCCAGCCCTCCTGCCTTCCCACAGGAAAATTCCAACAGCTCCAGGGTCACTCCATCCCCTGACTTTGAACAAAAGGAGCACGTGCACATGGGAATACAAGCAAGGAAAGTCAAAGCATATTTTAATTAAAATTATTCCAATCATTCCCATGACAGCACATGATTTTTTCTTAAAAAAGACAAAGATTCCTCCTTAGAAAAGTATTATTTACCAGGTATTTGATTTCACTACACTTTCAATAAAACATCAAGAGAAGGAAAAGCTTTCAAGCACATCTCCAACTGAATTAAAATAAATCTGAGGTCGATCGAGTTTTTGAGCTGATGGGTAAGAGGAGAATGAACTGAGAGCAGTAACAGGAACCAGCCCTTGTGCCCCAAAGCCTGCAGCAGCAGGAGGAGGAACAGTGAGCTCTGCTGGGAGAACAGGGATCACATTCCTGGGGTGCCCATGGCTGCTCCCACAGAGCTCCTGGCTCCAGACATTCCCAGGGAGAGCCCAGGCTGTGCCCAGCACGGTCCCTGCACGGCCAGGGAGAGCAACCCAACAGCAGCACGGCAGAGTCCCAGGAATCCAGGCTGGAATTCCCAAAGGCAAAGCAAGAGTGGTTTGGTTTTCCATGTCCTCGTCCATAGCCATGTCCAGTTCCAAGTTCCTTTTTGACCCTCGAGGTTTATGCAAACTGCAGGAAGGAAAGGGAGAGGTCATTGTGCTCTGCCCCTCTATCAACCCCACATTTTTGTTTTCCTTTTCATGAGTAAAGGACACTTTTTAGCATTTGATTCTCTTCAGGCTCCGTGCTGGCAAGTAGAAATGTGTGGAGTTACTGGTGATAAGTTTCCCTATCATAAAAAAACCAAAACTCCACCCCAATAAAAACCAGCACACACACAAAAGAGTAAATACAGGGCCAAACCTTTCCTGCCTGCACAGAACATCCAACACCTCCAGAGCTGCTGCAGGTTCACATTTCTCCATTGCCCCCCAAACCCTGCACATCCCCTCCCACAGGCCAAACTCCCCATTTCAAACTCCTTTATCTGCCTAATTCCCTGTCAGGGTGCAGGCTGACTTTGGCCAAGGGATGGAGGGACAGGACACAGGGAATGACTTCCCACTGCCAGAGGGCAGGGATGGATGGGAGACTTGGAAGGAATTGTTCCCTGGGAGGGTGGGGAGGCCCTGGCACAGGTGCCCAGAGCAGCTGTGGCTGCCCCTGGATCCCTGGCAGTGCCCAAGGCCAGGCTGGAGCAGCCTGGGACAGTGGGAGGTGTCCCTGAGAAAAGCTTTAAGGTCTCTCCCAACCCAACCCATTCCAGGATTCCATGAGAGAGGAAGTCTCACTGTGGCATCACATTAATTACTGCTAATTAAAGAGCACTTCTAAAGCTCCTTAATGTATTTTAAGCCTCTCTGAAACTGCCCTGACAAACCTGAAGCTCACCCTGAGCCCTGTGTGAGTCTCCCTCAGCCTGACCAGAGCAGGGCTATTCCCATCACTCCAACCCCAGGGACATCCCAGCTGCTCCTGAATCCATGTGGAGCTGTGCCTGGCACATCCCAACTGCTCCTGAATCCATGTGGAGCTGTGCCTGGGACATCCCAGCTGCTCCTGAATCCATGTGGGACTGTGCCTGAGCTGGGCTGCAACCAGGGAAACTTTAAATCCACAGCCCANCCCAACTGCTCCTGAATCCATGTGGGACTGTGCTTGGGACATCCCAGCTGCTCCTGAATGCATGTGGGAGCTGTGCTTGGGACATCCCAACTGCTCCTGAATCCATGTGGGACTGTGCCTGGCACATCCCAGCTGCTCCTGAATCCATGTGGGACTGTGCCTGGCACATCCCAACTGCTCCTGAATTCATGTGGAGCTGTGCCTGGGACATCCCAACTGCTCCTGAATTCATGTGGAGCTGTGCCTGGGACATCCCAGCTGCTCCTGAATCCATGTGGGACTGTGCCTGAGCTGGGCTGCAACCAGGGAAACTTTAAATCCACAGCCCAGGGTCCATTTGGGAGGAGGTGAAGGGTCAGCCAGTGGATGGGGATTATTTTTGGAGAGGAACACCCCACTCACCGCAGCCTTCAGGGCCTGGTCCAGGTCTGCCAGCAAATCCTCCTCATCCTCCAGCCCCACCGAGAGGCGGATCAAGGTGTCAGTGATTCCCAGAGCTTTCCTTTCCTGCTCAGGCACTGAGGCGTGGGTCATGATCACCCTGCAGGGATAAAAAACATCCTTTATCCCAAGAATCTGGGACTTGTCTTGGTAAAACCAACCCAGCTGGTTCCCTGCCAGCACCCCTGAAATGGCAGCAGGATTTGACGCCTCCTCTGTGCCACTTGTGTGACCCCACAGATGCAAAGAGCTCCTGGCAGCAGTTCCTGGAAATGATGGGAATGCTGACAAGTCAGGGAATTGCATCTCCAGGTTGTATTTCCAAGACACAAATGATTAATAAGAACCGGATACTTAAAAATCTGGAAAACTGTGGGAATTTTGTGGTGCTCTGCAGCTTTTTGAGGCTGTGAAGATGGAAGGATGAACTTACGGATGATCTGCCAGGCTCTCGTACCCGCCCAGACTCTCAGCCAGGGTAAACACCTATGGGAGAAAGGGAACAGGAGGTTATGGATTCATGGAAAACGAATTCATAGAATCATGGAATATCCGGAGTTGGAAGTGCCCACAGGGGATCATTGATCCAGCTCCTGGCCCTGCACAGACACCCCAACAATCCCACCCTGTGCATCCCTGGCAGCGTTGTCCAAACCCTCCTGGACAGAGCTGCACCAGCCCCAGCTCCCCAGTCCTGCACAAAGCCCTTTGTTAGCAGCAGTTCCTGGGCTGAGCTGGACACGCCTCACCCCGGGAGCAAACAAACACTTCCCAGGGGCTGAGGCATCCCTTTGCTCCCTCTCATTAATCCCCAGGGACAAATTATCCCCAATTTGGAGTCGGGCGCACCCAAAGGACTTGGCAAGAAAAGCCACTTCCACCCTCCCCTCAGCAGGGCAGTTTCAGCTCCCTCTGAGGGTGATTTCATTGCCTTTATTTTACCTTCAGGCTCTTGAGGAAGGCAATGGCATTTTCTTTTTTCCCTTTGATGTAGAAGGTGACCATCCCAGGAACGCCCGTGCACTGCTTCTGCATCACCTCGTACTGGGGGTGGGAAGGCAGCCCTGGAATGGGGAGAGTTGGGAGAATTCCCAGTGAATTCCAGTGCAGAGCTGGGGCAGCTCACCCTCACCTGAGCTGGGCACCCAGCCCCAGTCACGGAGCACCACAGCTCCCAAATCCCTCCCCTGGGATGCTCCCCCGTCCTGCCCACCCACCTGGGAAAATGACCTTCTCCACCTGGGGATGGGATTCCAGGAACTTGGCCACAGCCAGGCCGTTGTGGAAGTGCTGCTTCATCCGAATGTGCAGAGTCTTGAGCCCCCGGTTGCACATGTAACAGTCAAAGGGGGAGGGGACAACTCCCAGGCCTGTGGGAACAGAATTCCACAGAATTGCACAGGAACACTGGTGTTTTGCATCCAGCAAAGCCAAACACATCCTCAGCTCCAAGATTTCTGAGGTTAGAACAAGTGGGAAGACACCCAAGGCAATCTCTGTTCCTCATCTCCCACACTGGGGAGCCAATTGATGAGCCCAGTTAACAAGCTCGGGCCTCGAGGATTACATTTATTGGGTACAATGCACCTTCACTGCTGAGGGCAGAGGGCACAGCTCTGTACAGGAACTTATTCCTGACAGTGAAGAGGCCGGAAGATTGTTGGAATCATCAGAGAGAAGAAAATCCTGCATTGGGCACATCCTGATGAGTGAGTGAGTTTCAAATTGCAGGTGGGCACCCCAGTGGTTTCAGGATGTGCCCCAGCACTCTCCTGAAGCACTTAGGAAGTGGAGACCAATGTCTCTCATTTTACTGGAGTTTTTATTGGAGGATTTTTTAATTGAACTTTGCCCACTGAAGTTACATTCCCAGGCAGATTTCCCACTTGTGTGCATGTACACACTCCCCAGGAGGAGCTGTGGATGTGAACAGGATTCCTGTCAGGAATTCCCTCTCTGGACTTACAGTACTGCAGGAATTTCAGCCTCTCGTAGAGATCATCCCGGTTTACAGAGACCAGGCCCATGAGAACATCGCTGTGCCCTACAAATGACAGGGGACAAGAATGGGATCAGCCACTCCAGCTGCTCCAGGGTCCTGCCACAAAGCCCCATTGCTAATAAAATCCCTGGGACACCTTCCACCATCCCAGGCTGCTCCAAGCCCCCATGACCAACCTGGCCTTGGACACTGCCAGGGATCCAGGGGCAGCCACAGCTTCTCTGGGCATCCTGTGCCAGGGCCTCCCCACCCTCCCAGGGAACACTTCCTTCCCAATCTCCCATCCATCCCTGCCCTCTGGCAGTGCTGAACTCTCCTACTCACCATTCATGTATTTGGTTGCAGAAGACATACAAATATCAGCCCCCAGGGACAAAGGACGCTGAAATGAAAGGAAAAGAACTGAATAATTAAAGTTGGTGTGCGCTCAGGTTCATTCCCAGCTATTCCAAAGGGCTCTGAGCTTACCCAGGAAAAATAAGTGGAGAAAGCAAACACAAAAACCTGAGGATGGCAATAGAACATGTGCTAAAAGCAGCAGTACAGGGAGGCACTCCGAATTCAAGGTAAGCACAAGAAAATGGGATTAAAAGCACTGCTCCAACTCCCACGGGCTCCAGAGAGAGAAGTGATGAACACACGCAACATGCAGCTCATATTTGGGAAAAAAATAGTTCTATTGCTCAGCTGAGGCAGGGACAAATAATGGTGTTTACCCTATCAAGTGCATGTCCTTAGGAAATGAAGAACTCAAACTGCAAAGCAAAAGAATTGCTTTGTTTTCCAGGTGTTGGAGACCCCGCCCTGGAGGAGCTGAGAACATGAGGAAGGGAGGTTCCTTTGCCAGCTCTCTCTCCCTTCACCTCCCAGCTCTCGCCCCAGGAGCCTCCTGAAGTGAGACAAACCAGGAGGGGGATGGGCAAGAGGTGGTGAGCAGTGCCAGCTTTTTAATCAGGAGTAATTAAGGGACTCTGTGATATCAACACATTCTAAAGAGTGAAGGGCATCCCTGTTAAAATGTAACAAAGCAGGCAGATGCAAAGCCTGCTGGTGCCACATTAAACACAGACTCCCATCCAGGGAATATAGAGATGCACAGCCAGAAGCATCATGGAAAAGACCTTTTACACCCAGGACTGATGGACAGATCACTGTGATATTCTCCTTTTCTTAGCACAGTGTGGTGCATCACCTACTGCTCTCACCAATTAATCATTAGCACTGGCTTTCCCTCCACATCAGGCTGCTCCAGACACATTAACCAGCTCCCTGTGTTCTTTTAGACAGCCCTTTCTGGAGGAAATTGGGAATTCTGAAGCGAGTAACACGTTGCAGGGGAAAATCACCAAGCCTCTGGTATGTCCCAGGCCAACTGCAGAGCTGCTCGAGCTAAGCATTAACACTTCCTGCAGAGTCCTCTTAATTCAGCAAGACCTCAGTACCCTGAACAAAACCAGGCACTTTGCACTCTGCAAAAAGGGTGACTTTACACCTAAACCACCAGTGCTTAGCTTGGTCTCCTGGGAAGCAGATCTGATAGAGTCCCTTTCCAAAGGTGTCTCCAGCTCCCCTGGGACAGGGACACACCTGGAAGTAGGCAGACATGAAGCTGTTGTCCACTGCCAGCAGCACCCCCGGGTGCCTGTGCACCACGTCTGCGCAGGCGCGGATGTCGATCACCTTCAGCAAGGGGTTTGTGGGGCTCTCGAGCCAAACCAGCTGTAAAAACCCAACAAAAACACCAGGTCAGAGAGTTCCCAGTGCTGGGGTGAGTCCCAAGGGCTCTGGGTGTTCATTGGGGTCAGCTCCCCGTGGGGTTTGTGCAGTGGGAATGGACAGTGGCCCTGGGGGAGGCTTCAGCTGGGCTCCTCCAGGCTCAGGGGAGGTTTCCCTTCAGCTGGGCTCCTCCAGGCTCAGGGGAGGTTTCCCTTCAGCTGGGCTGGTGCCATCCCAAGTGCATCCCAGCTGGAGAAAGCCTCACACAGCCAGGACAGAGTCTTTTCCCAAACCCTTTCCCAGCTGAGCTCCTTTCCCCTGGAGCAGGGGATCATCCACCCAGTGCCACAGAGCACCTCCTGCTCTGAGCTTGGGGTTCCCTCTGCTCCTTCTCCCCTTTCCCCCCCCCCCCCCCCCCCCCCCCCCCCCCCCCCCCCCCCCCCCCCCCCCCCCCCCCCCCCCCCCCCCCCCTCTCCAGGGGTTTTTGCCCTTTCTTAGGATGTTTTCCATGAGGCAGCACAGTGGGATATGGTGGATCCAGCCCCCCCTCAGCTCAACACACCCCCCAAACTCAATAGGAGCAGGAATAAAACAATTTAACATCCCTTTAAAATCCATCTCCCTCTCCCCTACCTTGGTCTCTGGTGTGATTGCAGCTTCCAGGCATTTTGGTTTTGTGCAGTCAACAAAAATGATTTTCAAATTATTTTCTGAGACAATTTTCTTGAAATACCTGTTTGTGCCTAAAAAGACCCCCAAAATCACAAAATGAAACAACTTCCTTAACTTTCATTCCCTGCTCTCCAGCCTCTTGCACCATCCAGGGACAGTCAGGAGGACACAGCTTTATGCTGCACACCATAAATGGCACATTTATATTTTCTTTATTTCCAAAGTTTCAAGATCGTTGCAGGTCTAATGATCATGAAACAGTAATAATGGGAATATGGGATCAGAGTGAATTTTGAAGTGCTTGAAATCAGTGTGGGGGTTTTTGATCAGGAAATTAAACAGAGAAGAAGAATGAAGGAGAAGACTCCAGCTACTGTTTCCCATCACTCTCCATTAAAAATGATTCCTTCCTGTCTGTTTTGAGGCCTTTCCTTGGGAAGATTAAAAGAATCCAGCAGCAACAGTTGACCCATGGGTGTGCAACACTCACTACCAGGAAATACTGCCTGCATGGATTAAAATGGATTGATTGGGTCCTTTTGCCAAGGTTATCCCCAGGGACTCAGTTTTCCATCTAAGCATGAAGGGATGGAACATGGAGGTGGATTCTGTGAGCTGACAGAAACATCTGAGTGATGTTTGGGTGGTTCTTTTGCAAAGAAACCCTTTCTTTGTAACAAACCAGAGGAGAAACAATGAAATTCATCCCTGCAGAAACCAGCCCAGGCTGAGGCTTTAATGGGAATGGGCTTTGCTTGACAAACACACCCTGAGCCTCGCAGAAGTGAGGAACTGAGCCCCTGCTCTGCCTTAATGACTCCAATTTACTGAGGTGTGGGAGGAGGGCTGGGAGTGAGAGGAGCAGAGATTCCTGCTGTCTCCAGATCCAGCTGGACTTCGGAGAAGGGCACCTGGCATGGCAGAACTGTGACATGACAAGCAACTGTGTTTGTACTGGATGTGCACAAGCACAGGAAACTCACTGGCCCACAGTCACCATTCTCAAGGAGAGGAATAGGGATTCTTTTCGTTTTTCAGGTATTGCTTGGGAAAAGCCACCAGAGCCTGGGCTCTGTAACCTTTCCTGGACAACATCCAGGCTGGATCTGGGTGTCAAGGCTCTGGAGCGGGGACAACTTGGCTGATCAGTGACACAGGTCACCCAGCAAGGACAGCGATGTCACACCATGTCCTGCTAGGCCGCCCTGGGAACTGGAATGACCCCAGCCTGCTGAAGGACTCTGGTAGCGCTGGATGCACTCTGCCACCAGCGAGTTGTTTGGAAGAGGGGATTGAGAAAAACAGTGCAAGATCAACACCAAAGAGTGGCTTGGGGAAGCACTGAAGTGCTCAGAGGACACGGGGACAACACAGGGAAGTTGTGCTTCTGGAGGAAATGATGGAATTGTTGTTTGTAACAGTCCAGACAAAATGCTGGCTGGGAAAGGGCCAAACCTTGGGAAGGGGTGGGAGAAACACCACACACTGGGAAGTGCTGCTGCCTTGGGCTGCAGAGGGTCCTGCTTTGCAAACAAACCTGGCCAAGACAAAGGTGTTGCCTTTCCCCCTCATTCAAACATGGATTTCTTGTTATGTATTTCTAAACCTCCACGTTGTGCCACCAGAACATTTCAACATCCAGATCAGACAGGGGATCTGTGTCCTCACAAAGTGAAAAGGCTTCAAAGAACAATGAGGTCCTATGTGGGAAATTCAGAGTTCCTGAGAAGCACAGACAGGTCTGATCCCTTGCACAACGAAGACTGAAGCCACAGGGTGCTGTACCCACCTCCATAGACATCATCCATGCAGATAATTGCGTCCCCTGGTTTCAGCAGGTGACAGATGTTCAGAATTGCTCCTAAGCCAGAGGAATAAGCCAAGCCTGGAGGAGAAAGGAGTCAGTGGCAGATGGGCCGTGTTTGATGTGACACAACAAGTCAGACTTGCCTTGGCCTTTCTCACTTTGCCTCTGAAAAGAACCTGTCCTGTCACTCTCTCACTGGGAACGAGGAGCCAGTGAAAGCAGGAGCTTGATTTGCACAGCATGGAACCAGCACGGACACCGGGACAGACTGGGAACGGACTGGGAACAGGCGCTGCCTGCTCCCACTGCCACTGCCTCCAGTGCTGCTGCACGAGGACGGATCCAGCTCAGCTCAGGCATCAGCCACAGTGAGGAAGCAGGAGAGAAACCCGGGGATGGAGCTGAACTTCCCTGAACGAGAAGTGTTGGGCTCTTCCCCAGCACGGAGCTGCTCTTGCCCACAACCAACAGCCAGAGCCACGGTCACAGAATCATGGAATGGTTTGGGATGGAGGGACCCCAAAGCCCACCCAGTGCCACCCCTGCCACGGGCAGGGACACCTCCCTCTGTCCCAGGCTGCTCCCAGCCCTGTCCAACCCATGAGGTGCTCACAGTATTTGGCTCCATCGAGGGCGGCCGCAGCCTTTTCCAGGCAATCCCGGGTGGGGTTCCCAGATCTGCTGTACTCATAACCCTGGGGTGGGAATAAGAAAAGACATCAGAGAGAGCACTGGGAAAGTTTGGGATAACAGCAGTTCTAGGTTCCCTAAGAGCCCTGGCTGAGGGCATCTAACTCCTCCCAGAGCAGCAGGAGGGTGTCCTGGCACAACATCCACAACATCCAGCTGGGCATCCCCACCAGAGAAAGGGGTCTGGGGTGCACTGGGGCAAGGAGCCACATTCTCCTCCTTTTCCCTAGAAATCCATCTGTGGGCACTGTGGGAGAAAAGGGCTTGGGCTGCACAGTTCAACCATCCTCAGAATCCCAGGCTGGGTCAGGCTGGAAGGGACCACGAGGGTCCTCTGCTCCCACTCCCTGCTCAGCAGGGCCATCCCAGAGCTCAGGGCACAGGATCCTGTCCAGACAGTTCTGGAACAGCTCCAATGAGGGAGACTCCACAGCCTCTCTGGAGGGAATTCTCAGGAAAAACGCGTGTCCATCTCCATCATGCCCACAGGGCACTGGCCAACTCCTCTCCTCACACCGAGAACCCACTCGTTTCTCAGTGCCACAGCTTTTATGCAAATTCTGGGGAAATTTAAGAAGGAAAACACCACTCATACATGCATGGATGCAGTAGTTACTGAGAGAACCTGCTGAGCACCCTGGGATTTGCCTGCTTTTAGGATTTCTCTTTAAGGACAACTTCCTCATAGTCAGGAACCCAGCAGATGGCTCTGGCAGAGCTCCAGGCAAGTCCATGGATCCTGTCATCAGGATGTGGCTACAGCAGTGTGACTCCTCCTGAGGGCCTCCTCAGCACTGCAGGGATTCTGTGTGGAATGAGGGATCACAAGGCAAATTCCTCCTGCCCGACCAGCACAGCACGGCTTTGGAGCAGGTGCTGATTTAGGAGTGGCAGCTCTGTGCCATGTCCCCTCAGACACTTCAGCAGGGTTCAGTGCAAACATTTCCGGCACTTTCTACAGGGCATCCACCAAATCCTTATGAAATATTCCCTCGCTTTGGAAGGAAAACTCAAGCAGGCTCTTACACAAAGTGCGTGTAGTGAAAGAGGGATTCTGCGCCGGCCCTGCAGCGGGGGCAGGGCAGGGAGAGCCTCCCAGATTCCCGGCTCCGGGCAGCCCTGGAGCAGCATCCCTGCGAGCCCGGCGGCTCTGGGTGCCCCCTGCCCCTCTTCCCCCGCCTTTCACACGGGAATCATCCCAACCTCATCCCAACCTTTCCCGATCCCCGCCCGCTGCGGGAACACAGAGCCCCAGGCTGGGTCAGGCTGGAAGGGAGCACAGCGGCCGCTCCGTTCCCATCCCTGCTCGGCAGGGCCATCCCAGAGCACAGGGCACGGGATCGCGTGCAGGCATCTGGAATGTTCCCAGGGAGGAGACTCCACAGCCTCCCTGGGCGAAAGCCCCGCTCCCAGCGGAACGAGATGCTCGCGTTCGCCCAGGAGCTGCCACGTGGGGAAACATCCACACCGGCAGCTCCCTCCTCTTCCCAGGACCGGCCGCCTCCCGGACCCCCGGCCGGGCCACGCTGGGGCCGAAGCGGGGCTCGGTGTCCCCGTGGGCGACTCAGTGCCCCGCTGGCGGCCGCACTCACCGCGTGCTCGCCGGGCGCCCGCTGCTTGAAGGTGGTGGAGAGCGAGATGGGCGGCACCACGGCCGCGGAGCGCCACTGCTCGGGCTCCTGGCCGGCGTGGATGGCGCTGGTGGCGAAGTGCTTGAAGGGCGGCAGAAACCCCCGCGTCCCCTTGCCTGCCATGGTCGCTGCTGCGGGACCGGCCCTCAGCGCTGCGGGGTGTTCGGCGGGGCGGGGCCTTCGCGCCTCCTCATTGGCTGCGGCGCGGACGGGGCAGGGCGCCCGCGCCCTCCCATTGGCTGCCGGTGGGGCTGGGCCCGCCCGGCACAGGCAGCGCCCGCCCGCTGGGGGGCGCCCGCGCGCCGCGCGCTGTGGGGCCGCTCCCAGGGAGCTTTCCCTGGATCCAAGGGCGCCTTTCCCTGGGAATAACCGGGAATAACCCGGCAGCACGCGGCTGATCCACAGGGGAGCAGTGTGCTGACTGCCCGGCAGTGCTGCCTGGAGTACCTCAGCACCCGGGAATAACCCCAGGCACGGCACAGCCTGGGAGTGACCTGCTGGAGCAGCTCTGGGGGAAGGACCTGGGGGTGCTAGGGGACAAGGAGCTGTCCCTGAGCCAGCAGTGTCCTTTGGGATGCTGGGGTGCATTGGGAAGAGCATTCCCAGCAGGTCAGGGAGGGATCCTGCCCCTCCGCCCAGCCCTGGAGGCACCTCTGGAGTGCCGTGTCCAGCTCTGGATCCTCAGCACAGCAGGGCCAGGGAGCTCCTGGAGCGGGGCCGGCGGAGGCTGCGGAGCTGAGGAAGGGCCTGGAGCATCTCCCTGCCCAGGAAAGGCTGAGGGAGCTGGGGCTGCTCAGCCTCGAGAGGAGCCCTCAGCCCTGGCTGTCCCTGGCTGCAGGGAGGGCTCCGAGCAGGGCCCAGGCTCTGCTCCGGGGGCCCCGGAATGGCACAGAGGAACGGGCAGGGGCTGAGCCCAGCAATTCCCCCTGCACAGGAGGCAGAACTCCTGCCCTGGGCAGTGCCTGGCCCTGAAGAGATTTTCCAGAGAGGCTGTGGAGTCTCCTGCCAGGGGATATTCCAGAACCATTGGGACACAATGCCGTGCCCTGGGCTCTGGGATGGCCCTGCTGGAGCAGGGAGGTGGCAGCAGAGGAGCCCCTGTGGTCCCTTCCAGTCAGACCCAGTCTGGGATTCTGTGATTAAAATTTAATTCACTGGGTCTCCATGCCAAGGTTATCCCACATGGACTGACGTCCATGGAGCAGCACTTTGGCATCTGAGGACAAAGAGCACATACGTGCTGAAGGCCACATATGAATGATCTTTATATTAGATTTTTTAAGGAAACATTCTCTTTGCAACAAAAATATGGATAAAATCTGAGCAAAGCTGGATCTAAGCAGAACAAACCCTGGGGTGTCTGCAGGGCCATGCCCCAGCCCCAGCACACAAGCAGGAACCTGGGATTTAGGAGGGAGGAATTCCATCCTGTGGTGACAAATCTGCTCCATGTAGGAAAGTTCTGTTGCTAAACGGACAAAGAAACCCATTCTCAAGAGTTTGTAAGTGTACAATAACCCCACAGTTGGGATTCCCTACAAACACCAGTTTTCCCAGAGCCCTTCCCATGAGTAATGCCTTGGTTCCATCTGTGGGGTGAATAAGGGAGTCCATAATAAGCTGGTAAACAGTGACTTCATGCCTGCAGTAATTAAAAATGCAGCGTGAGGCTTCCAACATCAGCTAAAATCTGAGCCAATCCATCCATTCCACAGGACCAGCTGTGCTCCGTGTGTGTTTCCAGTACGGGAGAAGAGACAGGAGACATCAGAACTGCTGACAGAGCCAGCCTCTCACGTTCTGCCTGCAAACGGGTTCGACTTTTCTCAAAAAACAAGGAGAGACAGAAAAATCTCATTGGAAAGACCACTGGAGTATAGAGCAAAAACAAATAGTTGGGGTTTCTTTTCTAGAATTAAAATGCTGTGTTAGGACTGTAAAAAGCTGTGTGGGAAGCGGCTGGGGACAACAGGCACAGAATTCCTAAATCTAAAGAATTTAGACTTAAATTCTAAATCAAGAATTCCTAGAATTCTTCTTGGCTACTTGGGATGAGGGAGATGATGGAAACTGGGGAAAAACAAGGTCACCAGGAAGGCAGTTCTGTTATCACAGCAGGTCTGGTCTTCCTGGAAACTTGAGGGTTGTTTCCCCTGGAAGAATTAGTAAAAAATCCAATTTGCCAGGAATTTGGGACATCATCACTTTTACAATTATTCATTCCATATTGAAAGCAGAAACTTGCAGAACTAGCCCAGGAGCGGGAAGTGGTGTGGGAAATTGGGAAGCTCCGACCCAAACAGGCCCTTCCTGAGCTGACAATGCACCTACAAGGGCTCGCACCACGACAAGGGGACTGTCCCGTTCTTCCCTTTCCCTGCACGTGTTTTTGAGGAAGACTCGTCCAGGTCCCATCCTTCTCCGAGGAACTTTCCGTGGAGGGTGGAAAAGCACTGGAGCAGCTGCCCAGGGAGTCGCGGACTCTCCCTGTTCCGGTGCCTCAGGATGTGCCCGTTGGGATCGGTGCCCGATCCCGCCCCTCAGGAGGTGCCCGTTGGCACCGATCCCGTCTCTCAGGACGCGGTTGCGATCCATCCCCGACCCCCGACCCCGTCCCTCAGGACGCGGTTGCGATCGATCCCCGACCCCCGATCCCGTCTCTCAGGACGCGGTTGCGATCCATCCCCGACCCCCGACCCCGTCCCTCAGGACGCGGTTGCGATCGATCCCCGA
>VZTE01005765.1:0-20842 GCA_013397775.1 Eulacestoma nigropectus | reverse complement strand
CGGGGGGCACCGCGGGCCCGGCGCGCACCGGCACCGCCCGCCGGCCCGGGCCGCCCCCGCCGGGCCCGAGCGCGGCCCTTTCCCCGTGCACGAGTGCGTGTTCAAGGGGGACGTGCGGCGGCTCTCGGCGCTCATCCGCACCCAGGGCATCGCCCAGAAGGACAGTCACGGTGAGCGGGACACACCGCGGGATCCGGGGCTCGGGGCCGCGTCCCGCCGGGGCGGGAGGTGCGGATGCGGAACGGGGAAATTGGGAATTCGAGGGAGTTTTACAAGGGGGTTTCATAAGGGTATGTGAATCCCTTTTAGGAAGGACTTTGGACAAGGGGTGGATGGACTGGACAAGGGGCATGGCTTCCACTGGCAGAAGACAGGGATAGATGGGATATTGGGAAGGAGTTATTCCCTGGGAGGGCAGGGAGGCCTGGCACAGGGTGCCCAGAGAAGCTGTGGCTGCCCCTGGATCCCTGGCAGTGCCCAAGGCCAGGCTGGATGGGGCTTGGAGCAGCCTGGGACAATGGAAGGTGTCCCTGCCCATGGCAGCGGTGGGACTGGATGGGCCTTAGGATCCATTCCAACCCAAACTATTCCATAATTCCATGATTTTTGTAGTATGAATGAGCAGCGTCAGCTCCAGTACCAGCACTGTGCTGGCAGAGCTGCCTCTGCCCAGGTGTTGCTCTGTGTCCAAGACCCCGCTGCATTTAAAAGATTCGTTCTTTTTAAGGTGTCTGAGCTGTCACCTGTTTGCTTTGGGGGATGATGAGCGGCTCCTTTGGCTGTTGGCAGAGCAGTCTTTGATATTTCCCCAGGCTACAAAAGCCAAACCTTTTTCCCCCTTTCTTTTTAAGTGCTGTGGTTCTGGATTTTGAGACAGTTGTTCACAGCTGCTCCTCTGCAAGTGCTCTGTCCACAGCAGTGTCAGTGACAGAGGTGGAATCTGATCCTTGTGCTGCTCTGAAATTTGTAAATATTGAATGTCTTGCCGGGCCTTTTAAAAACACTTTAATTTGGGGACTATTTTATATTGTTAACAAATAAATTAGCCTGGGGGATCAGCTTGACCTTCATGGTTAGTTTTAATCTGTATTTTTAATACCCGTTTCGAGAGTAACATGATCCGTTTCTGCTGGAGAATTCCAAGTTCCACATGTGTGGTGTCTGAGAGAAGTTGTGATAAAGGGGACACTTGTGTTGTGTTTCTGATAAGGGGAGTGACTGTGCTTAATTGTAGTCTGTAAATTCAAAAGGGACGCGAAGGTGGAGGATCTCTGGGACTGGCACGATGGCAGGAATGATGGAATTGGGAATTACAGCTGTGTCTATGGTGGCACTGGGCACTGGAATGCAGCTGAGGGATGCAGAGTAGCACAGGGCTCAGCTCCCAGCCAGGATGGGCAGGAGTGTTCCCTACAACTGGCACAGCGCTTTCCTAAGGCAGTGTTCCAAATCCAGCTACAGAGCTGTTTATCCTGCCACCTTCATTCCAGCAAATCCTGCTAGAATGAAAGCAGCAGACTTGGGGAGGATTTTTCCCACTCGCTCTATTCCTGCTGCTGCTTCTCCCTGTTCCTCCTCCAGTTCCTCTTCAAGCAACTTAGCAGCAGCAGCAACTCCACATCTTTGCTTGAAGGCATTTTCTGGTCCCTCTTTGCTACACTGTCACCCTCAGTGTGTATCACAAGCATTGATTCCATGCTTTTAAAATTCATATATGTCCTATATAAATTTCCAGTTAATACCTCTGTGCTTTCCCAGTTCTGTTCAGAGTTGGGACACTTTGGGGATCTCTGACTCATCATCTTCCTCCAAGTTTTTACTTGAACTGTTCAGAAAACCCCCACAACAAACGTCTTGATGGCTTGACATTCCAAAGGCCTGAGTAACATTTCCTTGTTATTGTTTTCTTCCCGCCTGATTCCATCTGTCACTTGTTTACACACTGGAACTGGGAATTATTTGGGGGACACTCTAGCTGATAATTTGCTCAGAAATAAGCCAGAGGAATCCTGGGATGTGATAAGGTTTGGACGGAGGGGAGAGAGAACTTATTGTTAATAATCCAGGCCTGTTTTAGTGTTGGTTCAGTGCAGGAAAGCCAAATCTTGTGGAATGGGAGACTCCTGCTGTTCTGCTAAAAGCAATTGAGTGTTAATTGAGTGCCTGCCCAGCTCCCTAAATTAACCTGCAAATCACTGCCCAGAGGAAGGCCAGTGTCATTATTCCCAAACAATGAGTTTCCTGAGAGAAGCCTGTAGCTACACCTAGTAGATAACTTACAGTTTTATTATAACATGCATTTAAGAGCTTCAATCCTGGAACAGCAAATCCTCTTGCTGAATTTATTCTGGAAAACAGCTGGAAAACAGCCCTGGCTCCTTGTAGGTGTGCAGGTGCCTCAGCAGAGGTGAAAGGCCACACGTGTGTGGGGACAGGTGCTGTGTCTGAGGTGTGTTCTTGTGCCAGCAGGCCTTGTTTGCCCACCTGGATGTTCACGGGCAGGATTCCAGGGGCTGCTGTAGCACTGATTTCTTAGGACAAGGGGCTGTAGCTATGCTGGGCACTGGTGAGGCCTCACCTCAAATCCTGGGTTCAGTTCTGGGCCCCTCACTCCCAACAAAGACACTGAGGGGCTGGAGCATGTCCAGGGAAGGGGATGGAGCTGGGGAAGGGTCAGGAGCAGCAGGAATGGCTGAGGGAGCTGGGGAAGGGGCTCAGCCTGGAGAAAAGGAGGCTCAGGGGGGACCTTGTGGCTCTGCACAACTCCCTGGCGGGAGGGGGCAGCTGGGGGGGGTCGGGCTCTGCTCCCAGGGAACAGGGACAGGAGGAGAGGGAACGGCCTCAGGCTGGGCCAGGGGAGGCTCAGGTTGGACAGCAGCAGGAATTTCCCCATGGAAAGGCTGCTCAGGCCTTGGCAGGGGCTGCCCAGGGAGGTTTGGAGTGCCCATCCCTGGAGGTGTCCAGGGAAGGGCTGGAGGTGGCACTCAGAGCTCTGGGCTGGGGACAAGGTGGGGATGGGGCACAGCTTGGGCTCAGTGATCCTGGAGGGCTTTTCCAGCCTCCCCGATCCTGTGATTCCATGATTCTGTGAAAGTATTTCCCCCTGGATCTCATAATTTGCATTTCCTGAGCACACGGTGTGGCTCCCTCTCGAACGTGCTCCTCAGGAAGGTTATTTCCATCCCCTGCCAGAGCCTGGCAGCATCCAGGATTCCCAGTGCTGTGCTAGCTCCCAGATGTTGGAGCAGCTATTAATAGAAGCAGGAGTTTAGCTGGGTTAGTGTATAATGAGCTGGGATGTGGCTGCCTGGGATGCTGCCAGTGTCCTGCAAGGATGAAATGCAGGACACATTGAACAGCCCTTTCAACCCCTCTTGGACAAGCAGGGCAGAGTTTCCATCTCCGTCTGAAATTCCATGATGCTGCAGGGTGCTGGCATTTCTGTAGCAGCCTCTCCCAGATGTGCAGCACATCCTCTGCACAGAGCAAGTTCTTCCTGCTGACAAAATGGGAGTTAGAAAATAACTCTCAACCAAGTGTGTGTGTGTGTGTGTGTTAGAATTGCACAAGAAATTTGTTTTGCAGCATTTTTTCTCTCGACTCCTCTAAGAAAGTGTTTAAATGTGCAAAATACAGTTAAATGGAAGAACTTTGCATCCTTAAGCTCCCTAAATAAAATGTGTCATGAGCCTGGTAGCAGCATTAATCCAGGAAAAACAGCTCTGGGTGCCTCACAGTGAATATTTAACAACACAAATGCCACCTGTGTCATGAGCCTCACCAGGAAAATGGGGACAGGTTTGAGAGGCTGCTGATCATCCCCAAAGCTTTCTTTGGGAACAACCAAAAGGCAGCTTTGTAGCGAAGGTGCTGTTCCTTCTCAAGATGCCCAGTACTGTAGTTGTAAAAAATGAGTACTCAGTCTTTGAAAAATTAATAAAACAGGCTGTTAAATTTTTAATCGGTATCATATCTGTGAGTAGCTTTTAACCCAGATATGTCAGCCCGTGGGGAGCAGAGGGGTTTGGGTTGTGTCTTTCTCAGAGGCACAACTGGACCTCTTTGCCTGGAGTGAGTTTCAAGATATCATTAAAAACCCTCTCTTGGCCCATGAAATGTGTCTCAGTATATTTATTTTGACAATTATAATCCACATGGTTGCTTAGAAAAATGTCACTCCTCTGGTGAGTGTTGGTGTGTTCCTGGGTTGGAGCAGGAACTGGAGTTTCCTAAGGAAGGGATTGCCATGGATTCTGGTAACTTTATTCTAATCTCTTTTATTTCTGTGGTTTATTTTAGGAAACACTCCTTTACATCTTGCCGTGATGTTGGGACATAAAGGTGGGTAGAAGCATTTGTTTTGTTTTCTCTTCAGTGATCCTGAAGATTTAGGGGCAAGAGGAAAAAGGGATTTTTTTTCTGTTTTCCTGAACGTGATCTTGTGTTTCAAGCTAGTGAGGTTTTCTGGGAAATAGATGCCACATGGATTTGGAGGAGAAGAGTGGGAAAAGAAATCTGGGGTTTATTCCCAGTATCCCATCTAACCCTCTGGCAGTGAGAAACCATTCCCCCTTTCCTGTCACTCCTTATCCCCAGTCCCTCTCCAGCTCTCCTGGAGCCCCTTTAGGTGCTGGAAAGGGCTCTGAGCTCTCCCTGGAGCCTTCTCCTCTCCAGGTGAACACCCCCAGCTCTCCCAGCCTGTTTATTGAACTGGAAATGGAATCTGGCTGGTAATGCCAAGCTTATTTGGCTGCTCCCTGCAGAGTGATGTTCTTGTCCCGGGCACTGTGTTTAAGGAGCCATAAAAATCCCTTGGTGTCCTGGCTGGGTTAGTCAGGGCCTTTGTTTATTCCCACAGGAGACAGTTTATTCAGCAGGGAAGTATCTCTTCCTCCCCAGCCTCTGAGCCTGCCACTGACTCACGGCTGTTGCATCTGGAATGACCAGTGCAGTTTCCTGTGGCACCTGTGGTAGGAAAATAACCCAGGAAGTCCCTGTCTTGGTGATGAGACATTCCTTCAGCTCCAGCTCCAGCTGGGCCCTGCTCCATCACCTCCAGACAGCTCAGGGTGGCTTCAGTGACATGGGCTGAGGTTTTGCTGTGGTTGGAAACTGAAGAACCATTTCCGAGGAGCACATGGGAACCCTCCCAGTCTCCTTAATTTTTTCATTCCACCGTCACTTTTCACCCTTGGACAGGGAATGCAAGTGCAGCCATGTCATACAGTTGGTCACACACCTGCTCTGAGGCTTTCCTGGAACGGAGGTGCCTGTTTGCCCTCTTTAAATCCCAGATTCCCCAGGTTGTCGTGGCACACACGGATGTGTTGGTGCCTCAGCCTCCTCTGCCTCCCATACACCTGATGGACTCGGGAGTTGCCCCAAATCTGTGTCCCCGTGGTCCATTCACCCACTGAAGAGGGATGAAGGCCCTGAGGTATCTCTTGGTGCGTGGGTTTGTGTGTGAAGCAGAGAGAGCTGATGTCACACATTAAATATAAATATCTTTGTTCCATAGTGGTGTGTGTATCTGACATGCAGAAATATTATAAAAAGCAAAATCCACGTAGCAGGAGGGACAAGTGTTCAGTGTTATATAATTGGTGGCTGATCACCAATGGTTTTTAGTGCTAATATTGAACAGGGAAGGGCTGGAAGTACTTGTGTAAGTGGCTTTGTTTGAGTGAGTCAGAATCCAGATACGTGTTTTGATAATCTGTGTAATATCTCTGATATGTATTGCTGTAGTTGAGTTTTGTTCTGACTGATCCTGCTGCATCCCTGATGTTTGCTGTAAATAACTGTGGATATTTTGTCCCAGAATGTGCCCACCTGCTTTTAGCCCATAATGCTCCAGTAAAGGTGAAAAACGCTCAGGGATGGAGCCCTCTGGCCGAAGCCATCAGCTATGGAGACAGACAGATGAGTAAGCACCTCTTCATTCATCCACATTTGCCAATTAGTCCCAAATTGGGGCTCATTCAGAACAGGAAGGCAAAGCTCTCAAGCTGTGTTATTTTCCCACAGCCCTCTTTCAGCTCTCTGAAGGGTTTCTCTTAATCAGCTGAACGTTTTATATCTAAACATGATCAGGCACATCCATTTCCATGATAAGAAGTTGCACTGGGTTACATAAGCAAACTGTTAACTCTGCTCAGACTGAAGGGATTGGGAAAGCTCTGCCACGAGCATTCCGGGTTTGGAATGGGAGTGACAGGATCCAAATGGATTTTAGCTGTGTGGGATCATCTCCTTGGAGCTGCTCCCTGTGGTCACAGGTTTGTTTATGTATCAGTTGCCAATGGGATGTGGTTTTTAGGCTGCATCTTGACAGGACAGTGGGGAAATATAATTTATTATGTATTATTCAAATATTGTTTATTCACCTCAGACATGGAGTAGCAAAGGGAAATTATTCTGCTGGTGCTCACTGGTGGATGTTAATGGTGTTTGTACTGCCATGTGTGGTGGTGCATTCCCATAGCAGGAAACTCACTGTGTATTATATATATAAATGTATTATTAATATATTAATGCACTAATGTATAATTTGCCAACAACATTCTCATGTCAGCTCCTCACTACTGATTTTCTCAGTGGAGTAGATGTCACGCATATTCAATGCCATATATTTGTATCCACATATTTACTAATACCTGTGTAAAAGCTCTTTTGACATGATGATATAGTTTATTTTACAAACAGTTATTGAGGCTTTTCTTCCTGAGATGATCAGAGCAGGTTAATGTGCACTTACTGTAACTGGGATTCATTTCTGAGAGGTCTGATGAAATGTTCCATTGCATTGTTGGGTTTAAGACCTCAAATAAGACACTCACCTGTAATTACCAAGCAAACAGAGTTCATGGATTAATTCCTGTGCAGTTTCAGCACTCCTGAGGAAGCTCAAGCAGCAATCCAGGGAAAGTGTTGAAGAGAAGCGACCTCGGTTATTGAAAGCCCTGAAAGAGGTGAGTTGTGCTGACAGAAGCTGATGGGGTGGAAAGCAGTGACTTGTGTTCTGAGTATGGACACTCTGGAAAACTGTCAGGAAGTTTTCCATGTTTTTACCAATCTTTTGCTCTTAGAAGCAATCTTGGCTCAGTTTTAAGAGGTCACAGAATTATATTTATTTTAAGATAATGCTTCCTTTCAACTTCTAGAAATTCAAATAGAAGGTCTGTGTGAGACAGACCTGCTTGTCATCTTTGCAATCTCAGAGTTAAAGAATCCCTATTTCATTAGATTATTAAGGTTTTCTTAAATCTTGTATGAGTGAATAATTTCCTGGTCTGTTCAGTCCCCAAATGACACTTGCTCAGTGATGGAGGAGATTTTTGGTTTCATTCTCCATCAGCATCTAGCAGCCAATTCCCCTTGGGCACAGTGAAATAGTGCTCAGTTTGGGGACAGCAATTTGTAGAAACGCAGGTATTTATCACAGGTTAATTAAATTGTCCCTCTGAAAGCTGAGCTGTGTTGGTGATCCCTGAGCACCCTCGTGGTGGGGTTGGCTTTGGCTGACACGTGCTCTGGAGGCACAGGAGGTCTGACCTGATGACTTCAGCACATTTCCACAAGGCCAGTGGAAATTGGTGTTTGCAATACCCCTGCCTGAAACTTGACTCATTAATTATTGTATAATTAATTCTAATTCCGTGGGGTTGGATGGGATCAATCAGAGCAAGCAGAGAGCTCCATAGGTGTTTTTTAAATACATATTTACAATTAATCTTTTGCAATCCTGGGCTTGATAGTTGAATTAGTATTAAAAAATGATTAAAAATGTGAGTTCAAATGAGTTGTATCATTTTATCATTACTGATTCTGCTGCAGCTAAAGCTTCAGTAATATTTAAGTTTAGTATAAATTCAAGTACAACATTAGAGAAAGTTTTCTTTGTTTGCCAAACACAACTTCTGCCTTCCAGCAAATTTTACAGTTATTTAACCTAAAAAGCTTGTTAATACATTCTTCTTTTCTTCTCAGCTAGGTGACTTCTATCTAGAGCTTCACTGGGATTTTCAAAGTTGGGGTGAGTGATTCCATGTCCCTTCCCCAGGGAGATAATGCAATCAGCCTGCAGCACACTTGTTCTCCTCTGGTTTGTGCTGGAACATTCACAATCCAGTGCTCAAGATCTGAGTCCTAAGGAAAGGACACACAACTTTTTCCTGATTTATTTTTGCTTATCACTTTTGGAGCTGAATTCTCTTCTGTGATCCAGTGACTCAGTAAGGGGGGAAAGGAGCTGTCTGCTTTAAGAACCTGGTCCATGGAAGGTGTCCCTGCCCATGGCAGGGGGTGGAATGGGGTGATCCTTAAGGTCCCTCTCAACCCAAACCAGTCTGGGATTCCATGATTTTATGTGCTTTAATAAAGGCTTAGTCCAAGCTTAATGCTTTGGACCGTTTTTTCTGCTTTAATTGGAGCCAGGCTTTCAGTTGGTGCAATATATAAACTGTCAAATCCCAGAACTCAAACTGTGAACAGCCAGAATTATTTGAATTTATACACAGTTTACCTGTGATGGAGATAAAAATTCTGTCTGCTGTTGGAAGCAGTGTGTGCAATTACAAATCAGTTTTATCAGCTAGAAATACCCGTGGTGTTGGTTGTGTTTGATTGAGATGATGATGGGAAATGCTGTATTTGTATTAAAACACATCCAGAATCAAACAGATGGAGTGGTTTTAAGGGGAATACTTTGCAGAGGGATCTCAGTGTCCTGATTGCCTTTTTTCTCCCTCCTTTAGTGCCTTTACTTTCCCGAATTCTGCCTTCTGATGCATGTAAAATACACAAACAAGGTATAAATATCAGGTGAGTGCTGCTTTTGTGCCCAAATACCTGTGTGCCAGGGAAAAGCTAGATCCCAGTGGGCCTGACAGAATCTCTGAGGAGTCTGGGCACATCCATGACACAGCACTGTGGCTTGGAATTTCAGACTGTCTGATTCTCTCTTTTGAGGTGAATGTAACTTAAATGTGGAGCAAGAGCAGTTCAGCTGGATAAGGCTTTATCTACCAGACATGCCAGTGAAAAACAGGGATTGGCTATTTATAACACAATTGCAAATAAATTCCAGTATTTTGTGGAGAAATGTTGCTGCTCCAGTCTGTAGTTAAAAGAAAAAAAAAAAAAGTGATACAATTTCTCTCTTTAAAGTGTTTAATGTGGCAAATTCACAAACTCGGTAGGGAGTTTCAAGAGCCTCTTCAAGCTCAGCTCTTCAACTGCTTTAGTTCGGAATCAAATGTATTTTCTGGCATTTTCTTTAGGGGCCAAAGTTTAAAACAAAGAGGCAAGAACATGATCCTGGAGATTCAACCTGTAGAAAGTTTTGTTCTATTAAAGGTGTAGCTTGGGTGTGTAAAGTGAATTTTTAGGTGAAATTTGAGTCTGGGGCTGTTACTTTCCTTCTCATTTCTGAGTGCTCTGCCTGTACGAGGCCTGAACTGAGGGGAAATAGATAAATACAGGTTTTTCCTTGGAATCAGAGGCGAATCTATGAGGAGTTTTAATCTCTCGCCACTTAGAGCTGAAGAAGTCACTCAGTTCAGGTTCTTTAACCACCTTTTTAAGAGAAATAAATGCCCTGGCAATACTGGATATGAATTGCCACAGAGATCCATGGCCTTGGCTCCATCTTCTTCTTGTTATTCAGGTCTGCAGGAGCATTTCCTTTGTGTTGGTGAGGGAGAAAAATAGAAATAGCAGTGAAACTTAAGTCAAATTTTAAAAAAAGAGTTTGTTTCTTAGTCCTCTTCAGAATTTGGGTCACGTCTCAATATTGTTACTCAAGTCAGGGGCTGTGTAGGACAGTGCTGAGGAGTTGCTTCTCAGTGTGTAACACTGAATAAATTCTCTCCCCTCCTCATGCTGGCAGTATTAAATACAATTTTCTGAAGAAAACTTTACCTTTATAGCAATTTTTTGCTGATTTCTGCATCCAGGCTTCACTTACGAAATCCTATGAAAACTCAGCCTTTTATGTGTTTGCCATTAAAAAAAATTAACTGCTTGAAAGCTGAATTTCCTCCTGTGTTTATGAGTCATTTTTGTGAAATATGGGTTTGTTTCCACAGGCTGGACACAACTCTGATAGACTTTACTGACATGAAGTGCCAACGAGGGGATTTAAGCTTCATTTTTAACGGTGACGCCGCACCCTCCGAATCTTTTGTAGTTTTAGACAATGAGCAAAAAGTTTACCAGCGAATACACCACGAGGTAAAGCTCTGGGAAGGGGGTGGGACACATCCCAGGCTTTTTTGGGAATGTATTAAACAAAATTTGCCTCAGAAAGACCCAAAGAACTGCAAATCAAAGAATTTTTTCCTCAGTTGTTCCAACTTGAGCTGTGAAGGTGACATCGAATTTTGTGAGGAAAACCAGCTTTGAATCCCAATTTCTGATGGAGGAAAAGTTGGAATGGGAATAGATCGGAAATATGTGGTTTAAATTATGATGTGCTGCTTTTAATCTTTCCACTGGGCTTAATTTAGGTGTCCTCAGGTGGGTTTTCAGACCTGTTCCCACTGCTTTGTATCCTTTTAGTCACTTCACGGCCAGTTCAGCTGATAACAACGTGACTCACTGGACCCCCTGTAATTAGTCAAGTCTTTAATTACAGCTTTATCCTCCAATCACTTAAGCAGATGGATTATTGCCTCTGGAAAGGGTGTGGCTGCTGAGCTGCTGGATAAATCCCATTGGGATGCTTTATTCACATTAATATTCAAGATTAAGCTATTTGGAAACCATTTGGCCAGAGGTTTTATAAAACCGTTTGAAAATTCAGGAAATGCTGCTTCTGGGAAAAGATCCAAAGGGCAAGGCTTATGGATTTTTATTTATTTGTGTATTTTTAGAAGAAGTAATCGTTGTTCGTAAGTTCTGCTGACTATTTTGGAATTTTTCTTCCAGGAATCTGAGATGGAGACAGAAGAGGAGGTTGACATTTTGATGAGCAGTGATATTTACTCTGCCACCTTATCCACCAAATCCATCACGTTCACACGGGCCCAGACGGGGTGGCTCTTCAGGGAGGACAAAACTGTGAGTGGGAGGGAAGCTCAGAGCCTGGTGCTGGGTTGGAAGGAGGAGGGAAAGGCACTGGAAGAAGCATTGCAACAGATTTCCCAGAGAAACTGTGTCTGCCCCATCCCTGGAAGTGCCCAAGGCCAGGGTGGCTGGGACTTGGAGCAGCCTGGGGCAGTGGAAGTGGTCCCTGCCTGTGGCAGGGGTGGCACTGGATGGGCTTTGAGGTCCCTTCCCACCCAAACCAGTCTGGGATTATGAAAGGATAAGGTGTTCAAGACAAAGGAAAAATCCCTCTCTCTGTATCCCCAATTGTCACAAGTTCATTCCGTGTGGAATCTCTCTGCTGGACTGCCTTCAGAAGGAAAAATTAGGAAGAAAGATAATGTAGCTGTTGGGCAGGGGGAGGACAGACTGAACTGGAAATGACTTTATTGCAGGAGGCTCTGATCTCTGCGGGTTGATTCCAGGGAGTGCAGAAAGGATTCTGTGCGTTCCCATCGGAGAAAGGCAGGGATGGGAGTGCTCTGGAAAGGGATTTCATTCAAATTCTTAAACAATCTCTGTCTTAAAGCTTCCCTTGATAAGAAGTACCTGTTCCTGCTGGAGTTCTGGGATTGCCCAGTGCCAGCCCATCTGGGGGGCTGGGGGAATTCCAGCTCAGTCCCCAAGTTCCCTTATTGCCATTGTTGGATACACGAGAATCGAAACGTTTTTATTTTATCTTCTGCAAGTCATTAATGTCCCAATTCCTTTCGTGCAGGAGAGAGTAGGAAACTTTCTGGCAGATTTCTACTTGGTGAATGGACTTGTATTGGAATCCAGGAAAAGAAGGGAACATCTCAGTGAGGAGGACATCCTTCGGAATAAAGCGATCATGGAGAGCCTGAGCAAAGGGGGCAACCTCATGGAGCAAAATTTTGAGGTATGACTGATAAACTCTTCCCAGGATGTGGGAGAAATAATCTTGCACACCAGTCGTTGTGCAGAATACATAGGTAATGTTTTTATTTTCTTTTAATTGGCGTAATTTAAAAACAATAAACATGACCCACAAGTATAATTGTGGTGATGCATTAATGAATTACCCTGATTAATGCACACAGGGAGGGATTTCTGTGGTTATACTGAGTATTCAGCCTTAATTTGTCTCTTAGAAGAGATGAGGGGTTTGGCTGTGGCAAATCACTCGGATTCTTTTAGACCCAGTGTTGATTGTTGGGAATGAAAGGGAAGCCAGAAAGGCAATCGTGTTCCTTTGAGCTTCATTAAAATGAGAGGAAGCCTGTGATTAGCACCAAGAGATCAAGAGCTCTTCAGAAGGAGCCAGGCATCAGCTGGGAACACACACAGAGCTTTTAAAGTGATTAATTTATTTCTGTGTGAGC
Organism: Eulacestoma nigropectus; assembly: GCA_013397775.1. NCBI lineage: Eukaryota > Metazoa > Chordata > Aves > Passeriformes > Eulacestoma > Eulacestoma nigropectus. Next base: position 8,411 of record VZTE01005765.1, on the reverse strand, counting down.
TGGAGCTGCTGCCTTGGCACTCAGACCCCTGAATTAACTCATTATGGTGGAGCAGCACAGCCCAATCCTATAGAAGGTGCCCTTGGAGGCCAAACACCTCAGTGGGGGCTGAGAGCAGGAGCTGGGATAAGCAGGGCAGGCTTTGTGGCTGTTGCTGGAGCTGAGGGGCAGTTCCAGGTGGGAATGGCAGGATGAGGGGGGACAGGAGGCACCGGGAGCTGAGCTGTGTTTGTCCCACAGCCCGTGCGCCGGCAGTCGCTGACGCCGCCGTCCCCCAACACCATCTCCTGGGAGGAGTACATCTCTGCAGAGAGTGGCAAGTGAGTGCTGCTGGATCTGACAGGGATCCCAGGGACACCTCTGGATTCCTGGGATGGGGCTGGGGGGGGTTGTGTGGGGCTTTCTGTATTCTCCACTTGGTGGGTGCTGCTTGTGTGTGGTTGTGTGGGGAGGGAGGAACGCTGGGTTTGGTGTCTGTTTGTTCTGCAGAGGGCTGGGCAGGGATCCCTGTGTGTGGGAACAGTGGCAGTGCCTCAGCTACAGGCAGGGAATCCTGGAATGCTTTGGATTGGAAGGGACCTTAAAGCCCATCCAGTTCCACCCCCTGCCATGGGCATTTCTGGGCAGTGGTTAATAAACACTTCTGTAGGGTTTATTAACACCATGTTTATGAGGAATTACTGGACAATTTTCTTGGAGTAGTTTCCCTGTTTTTGTCTTGTCTCCTGGTTTAGCAGAACTCAGAGTAATCTAAATTAAGAGATTTTTTATCTTTACTCTGCACAGCTTTACAATAAAGCAAATCCTTTGAAAGCAGGGATTCTTCCCTGATGTTTTCCAGCACAAGTTTTCCTTCTTCTAAACCCAGGGTTTCCCTGGAAAGCACTGACTTTGCCTCTCCCTCTCCCTCACAGAGCTCCTCACCTGGGCAGGGAGCTGGTCTGCAAGGAGAGCAAGAAAACCTTCAAAGCCACGATAGCAATGAGCCAAGAATTCCCCTTAGGAATCGAATCGTGAGTCCAAGCTCCTGGCCATGGGTGTTATTCCTGTAGGGAATGTTTTATTGTGTTCATGAACTGCAGAGTCTTCCAGATCCCCAGGAGTGGGAGCTGGCAGTGCAGAAGCTGAGAGTGCAGTCAGGCTGTTGAGCAAGGAATCCCTTAAATTGGGAAGCTGGGAGCTGCTGTGGCTGGGGAAGGAGCCAAGCCCTTATCTTGGTCGATAAGAGCAGAGCTTTGGGCAGGGTTATCAGTAACTGCTCCCTGATGGGCCTGATCCCACAGAATTCTGAAATGGTTTTTCCCCATAACAAGTTTTAGCACAAAATTGTGTCCCCATAACCTGTGCAAAGCCAGGTCAGTTCCTCGTGTCCATGGAGAAGGGGGGTGGTGCCACATCCCTCATCTCCTGTGGGAAATGAGGACAAGAAGTTGCTGTCCTGATGTTGGTTTGTTGTAATTCTGGATCACCGGGAGCTGGATGTGGAGTGACCCTGAAAACCTGGGATGGAGAAGGGGGATAAAGTCACTGTCACCTCCTCTGTCCCCTGGGCCCTTTGGATCATGTTTTCCTGTTCCAGAGGGACAAGGTGTGGCAGGAGGATCTGTCACGGGCTCTGCTCTCCTTTGCAGGTTGTTGAATGTCTTAGAAGTCATTGCACCCTTCAAGCACTTTAACAAACTTAGAGAATTTGTTCAAATGAAGCTTCCACCAGGCTTTCCTGTCAAATTAGGTAAGAGCACACAGCAAGTCCTGAGCCTTTAAATATCCAGAATTTGGGGTTGGAAAAGTCCAACCATTCCCAGCACTGCCAAGGCCACCACTGCCCCATGTCCCCAAGTGCCACATCCACAGGGCTTTGAAATCCCTGCAGGGATGGGGACTCACCCCTGCCCTGGGCAGCTCTGCCAGGGCTGGACAGCCCTTTCCAGGAGAAATTTTCCCAAATATCCAGTCCTGATCTAAACGTGCACTTGTCCTGCAATGTGTTCAGAAGGTCTTTCTTGGAGTTTTGGGAAAGAACTCTCACCTGGCAATGTGTTGCTAGAGATTTCAGGAGCACAGAACTGCTGGGGCCTTGCTCCAAGGGCAGTGGGATGTGCTGGATTATTCCTGCCTTGGAGGAGGATCTCAGGTGTGCAGTATTTTCTAACATTCCTGTGTTTCCTTTTCTTTAAGGATTACTGGAGATAGATTTATTTTTAGTGAAAAATACAAAACTGTTGCACTTGTAACAGATGGATATGTCTAAAATCAACTTATTCATGGGATAGATGATCCCAGCACAAGCTGCCCAAAGGCAGTAGCCCCTTTCCTAAGGGATACAGCATTCTTGGAATTGCAGGGAGCTGTGTGAACCTGACAATCCTGGACAGGCTGTGCTCTACCTCTGCCATATTTGCACAGCATTCTGGAGCAGTTTGGGTTGGGAGGGACCTCAAATTTCATCCCATTCCACCCCACAGCAGTTTGGGTTGGGAGGGACCTCAAAATCCCTCCCATTCCACCCCTGCCATGGGCAGGGACACCTCCCGCTATCCCAGGTTGCTCCAAGCCCCGTCCAGCCTGGCCTTGGACCCTTCCAGGGATGGGGATTGGTGCCATTCCTGGCTTTTCCTTGCCCCTCACCGTGCCCTGTCCCTGCCCTGCAGATATCCCGGTGTTCCCCACCATCACGGCCACTGTGACATTCCAGGAGTTCCGTTACGACGAGTTCGATGACTCCATCTTCACCATTCCCGACGACTACAAGGAGGATCCCAGCCGCTTCCCGGACCTCTAACGGGCCTGCAAGGTTCCTGGGGAATATCCACACCGGCATCCCAGGGAAAGGGAATGGCTGCCCCCACAGTAGAGTAGAGCCGTGGGGCACAGGAAGGGATGAACTCCATGAGCCCGCAGCAAAGGGAACGAGCAGCAGTGCGGATGTGCTGGCACTGCACTGGGCATCCAGCCCCTCCAGCTCCCGCTTCCCAGAGCCTCCTGCTGCCATTCCCTTTGGCACAGCCAGTCCTGGCCCGGGAGCTGCCACCCCCAGCTGGGAGGAGCTGCTGGTTTTTAAATTTTTTACACTTGTGGTGATCCACGAGGCACTGCTGGACCTTGGCACCGAGTTGGGCCCGGGGCTGGGGGTGACTCCCCCGTCCTTCCCATGCTCCCTGTTCCCTGAGCTCACAGCTCAGCCACGGAATGTTGGAAGGTATCCCGAAGGAATGCCTTGGCTGTAGATGAATGAACCAAACGGGCACCACTGACACTTGGATTTCCTCCTGCAACCCAGGGCAGAGCCAGCTGTGCCCTGCAGGGAACGAGGCACCTCCGGAGCGCCGGCCCAGCCTGGTGCTGTCCCTGCCTGATCCCTTCATTCCCGCTTCCCTCGCTGCTCTCTGCTCCCTGCCTGGCTCCCTGTGGTTTTGGGGAGCACTCCAGGGCTGCCTGGCCAGGAATGTCACTTGTTAATCCTTTATTTGACCCTCACTTGGGAGAGGTGTCCCACAAAGGCCGAGCACCACCGGGTCAGTTTGTGTGTGCCCTCAGCAGCCTGGAAAACTGGGATGCACAGAGGCACTGGGAAAAGCTCAGGCATTCCCCTTTCCTGCAGGAGGAGCTTTTCCTGCACTCGGGGTCATCGTGGTGCTCACGGGAGCTTTCAGTGGGATGTTTCCACAGTCATTTCCTGCCTCTTCTTATTTTCCTCACAGGGAATCCCAGACTGGTGTGGGGTGGGAGGGACCTTAAAGCTCATCTTGTCCAACCCCCTTCATGGATGTTTCAGTATTCCAGCTCCTCGAGCTTATTCCCATTCCCAGTGGTTCCAGTCTCCTCATCTGACAATAATCCACCTTGGTGGGGTTTGTTAGGCAGGATTTGTGCAGAAGGCTGATGGTGCTATTTGTTTGTATGAAGACATTTAGATTCAAGTGCTGTGGTGTCATTGTACAAAAATGTAAATATTTTCCAAATTATATTCTTTGTGCACTGTAGGTAAAACTTTTTCTGGAATTCCATAGAGTTAAGGATCAAAGTTTATAATGAAGAGGCTCACTGATGCTCAGTGGAGGGAACAGCTGTGCTGAGCATGAGAGACAAGGGAGGAGCTCAGCACAGGGCAAGGTGTCAGGCACACCTGAGAGCAGGGATTCCAAACTGCTGGAATCTCTGATCCATCCCAAAGAGGCTGCTCTGGGGAAGGACATGGAAGGAGGCCCAGGGAATCCCTGTCAGCAAAGTCCAGGTGCACTGGGGTGGGAGGGTGGGGTTGGTGCTTTCCCAGCACCCTGGGGAACAGAGGAGCACTGGGACGTGTGGGAATGGGGAAACACTGGGACAGGGAAGCTCTGGGACACGTGGGAACACAGGAGCACTGGGACAGGGGAGCAGTGCAGCTTTGTTGTTCATCCAAACTCAAATCCAGAATAAAACTTTAGGGAAAACAAGCAAAGGGAAATGACTCCTGCAGTGCCGTGTCAGGGCAGGTGTGGAGCATCCACTGGGAATGATGGAACTTGTGCTCCCAAGTAATGATGAATTCCTGACGTGTTTCACACCTCTGGGATGAACTGACACCGTTTGTGCTGCTCCTGGGAGCCAGGTGGGATCCTCTGGGACAGACTGGGAATGTCCATGGGGCTGAGCTGGAGCTTGGATCAGTGCCTGTGGGGCAGCACAGGCCTCTGTCCCTTGTCCCTCCCTGGTGTCCCTTGTCCCTCCCAGGTGTCCCTTCGGAATGTTTTGTGTAGCTGCAGGACCTGTGCCGAGTATGGAGCCAAAGCTGGTGCCATACAGGGCCCCCCATTCCTTGGGAATTCCAGTGAAGGCAGGAGGCTCCTCCCCAAGGTGAATGTCAGAAATCCCTTTCCTCAGTGGTACAGGGAGGATCCCTGGATTTGTGTTTCTTTGCGTTTTTTGTTATCCCAAATTCATCCCTGGCTCCGTGGAAGCGTCGCTGGGGCGGCGGGGCCTGGGCAGCGCAGCCACTGCTGGATCCCAGGATGGATCCTGGGCTTGGAACTGGAAAACAAAAAGGGTTTTGTGCAGCCTCCCGTGGGACTGAGGCTCCTGTGGCTCCATCCCCTCTGGAGCAGCCCCTGCTGGGGGCTGGTGGCCGTGGGGTGTCTGCCCAAAGCCCAGGGCAGGTCCTGGAAGTGTTTCCTGTGGTTCCCGTGGCCTCTGGCCGCAGATCCGGGGGATTTTAACCCCCTGGGACACCTTCAGGGTTTGCAGGAAGGGTTGCAGTGAGCTGCTCCCAAGGCTTGTTCTGCGTTGGAATGTGGGCACAGGTTTGGAACTGTCCTTGTTCTGGTTTATCCCAGGGAATCCTGGCTGCTCCTGCCCTCCCTGTGGAGCTGAGGGAAGGGAATTCCCTGGATTGTCCCCCAGCTCCAAGGGCAGCCCCGCGAGCTCCCAGAGCTGCTCTCGGTACTTTTCCCTCCTTCCGGGAGGTGTTTCCTGTCTGAACATTCCGAGTGAGGAGTTCTCACACGTAGGGACACCCGGGCAGGTTCCCGATGGATGCACTGCAGGAATCCTCAGTGAGAGGGACGCTGGGCTGAGCCTTGGGCAGCCTGTGGATCCCGAGGGACTGCCCACGTTGAGATCCATGTTGATATCCACGTTTTCTCCACTAAAGCCTGTTTTTGTCACTGGGTTACGTTGCATGGACACAGGGAGTGTTTATGGGCCCCGATGTGTCTCCGGGGTGTTCCCAGTCCCAGCTGTGCCTGGGGCACAGGGTCCCTCCCTCCCTCCCCGCTCCCGTGGCTCTGGGAAATGCCTTTTCCGAGCAGGATTGACCCAGCAGAGCCTCACCTCGGGTTTTCCCATTTTCCCGAAGGCCAGGCCGGGTGTTCCAGAAGGGTTTGGTCGCTGGGAGTGAACACAGATCCATGGATCGTATCCTGCAGCAGCTCGAGCTCACCCCTTTGGCCTGGGAATGTTGGGGGCTGGGAGCGGCCTCCTGGATGCTCCAGCTGGGAGTTGGTGTCCCAGGCAGGAGGAGGGAGCTGGCACAGGCTGGGTGGGAATTGCATCCCGCTGCTCCTGGGGGGCTGGGGCTCCCCTCCCACCACATCTTTTTTTCCTGAGGTTTTTTATGGCTCTTAAAAGACAACCAGGAATTTTGCTCAACCCAATTCCGACCTCGCTGCGGAAGGATCCCGTGGGTTGTTTCTGAACCAAACTGTTCCTCTGGTCTTCCAAACTCCTGCTGTGTCCTGTGGCAAAGGGAACTCCCCGGTTTTCCTGTCCCGGAGCTGCTGTCCGGCCACTGCACTCCCACCACTGCAATTCCCGATTCCTGCCTTGAATCCGTTCGTCACCCCCGGCTGTGTTTGTGCTGGAATCCCACCGTATTCCGTTGATATTCCCAGCAACCCTCTGTTATTTTACTGTCTCTGCTCCCGAGTTGTAATTCCCGCCAGGAGAACTGCGTTATTTAATCCGGATTAACCAATTCCTGTAATGCTGCAGTTTCACTTTTCTTTTCCTGACAATTTGTAACTCCCATGGAAAACGAGTCACCTCTCTCGCGTTTTCCTGTCGTCTGCTCCCTGTTTTTCTCTTCCCTTCACTCATAGTCACTTTGGGTTGTATTATTTGTTAGAATAAAGACCAAACTATGCTGTTGGATTTGGAAACTGCTCCACCTGTGCAATCCAGGCTTCCCTCTCCTGTCCCGGCACTTCCTGGGACTCGGTTCTGCTGTGGCCGCGCGTCCGGAGCGGGATCGGAGGGGAGGGAACGAGCTCCTGCTGCTGCGTTCTGCAAGGGCATTTTCTTGGTCATTTTTTAAATAAAATCCTGCATTTTCATTACAGCCTCTTCTCGGCCCTCTGTGAATCCCGGATTTTATGGGGAAAGGACGTGGGGAGCAGCTCCCGGCCTCACCCGGAGCTGAGGGCGCTGTTGGGAACAGCTGCCTGGGAGGGAGGGGGAAAAGGAGCCTGGAATTCACTGAACTGTGTCCAGTCCTTCCACAGATTTCACCTCCTCCATCCAGGAATGGGCTCCCTTGGATCACAGGACGGGACGGTTCTGGGGGAATGGAGAGCAAAGCCTGGGATGTCCACAGAGGCTTCGGCCTTGCAGAAGGTTGGGGGGTTTGACCTTATTTGTGGTTTGGTGTTTTCTTTTGGCTTTGAGGGAGATTGGGGCTTATGGGTTCTTTTGGGTTTTTGGTTGTTTTGAGGGAGGGCTGGGGGCTTTTTTGGGGGGGTTTTGGAGGGATGGGGTTGGGGTTTTGGTTTTTAAACTGAGCCTTGCTCTCCTGCCCCTGAGCTGAGAGAGTGAGCAGGGCCTCCCTCTGGAGGTACAGATCTGCTGATTTCAAATCTCCTGTTCCTAAAGGGGCAGGAAAACTTCCAGGAAGGGCTTCAACCATTCCCAGTTAAAACAAAGATTTCCTTAACTGCAGCTGTGGTTGCTCCAACTGATCCCTGCCAGGTCCCTCCATCCCCTGTCCCCAGTCCCTCTCCAGCAGCCCCTTTAAGCCGTGAAGGGGCTCTGAGCTCTTCCTGGAGCCTTCTCTTGCCTTTCATCCACCAGCACTCCCACGTCCTTCTCAGCAGTCCCATAAACCTCCACATTCCCATTTTAACCCATTTCCCCCCAAAAGCAAAATAATTCCTTCTTGATTGTAACATGGAGATGAAACAAAGTTCCCTGTAAGGAATGAGGTGAAGTTTGGTGCATCCAGCAGTGGAAATAAAACCCAGGAGTTTTCTAGGAAGAGGAGCTGGAAGTTTCAGGGTTTTATTATCAAAGTTTTGTAAAACATTTTCCGAAACTGTACATCGACATGGCACAGACTGTCGGCTACTTCTGTCTCTTTACCTGCACAAAAGTAAAAGCTCTGGGGCTGCTGGAACTAAGGAACAGCTTTGGGTAACTACTCTGCAAATACCATGGGATCACCGAGTGCGGGAGGGAGGGAACGGCCGGGACAGGAACACAAATTCATCTGTTTGTACAACTTGAGATCAAGTAAAAAGTACATTATCAATGGACTTGCTTTAAAAACAGACCAAGGTCATTTTAAAATGCACTCCCTGCTGCAGCGGGTGAGCTCCTGAGCCCCCAGCCCTGGGTGAAGCTGCTCCCCCAACCTCTCTCACTGGGCACGGGCAGGATTCCCCTTCCCAAGGTCAGCCCGTGCCAGCTCGCCCCGGACGGAGCTGAACGGACACGGTGGAGAGAGAGCCCTCAGGAAGGTCGGGGCATTGAACCCTGGGCAAAGCCAACCAAAACCCACTGGGAAACCAAACCCAACCAAGCCCAGCACGTGGCTCAAAACCGGAACTAAAGCCAAGAGCACAAAGAGCTGGTGTGATCCAAGGCCGACTCCGGGGTGTCCGGGAGGCCTCCGGCAGCCCCTCCGTGGCTGCAGGACGAGGGGGTTGTGCCACACTCCCGGG
>VZTE01005763.1:5394-20742 GCA_013397775.1 Eulacestoma nigropectus | reverse complement strand
TTAATGTATTTGTAAAAACATTTCTTACTATCCTACTTCTTTATATATCTGTTTATGTCCTACTTCTTTATATATCTGTAAAAAATTATGTGTATAAAGATCTTTATATACATAAAGGAATTTATATATTAAGAAAATTTGTTTATAGAATGTCTTTATATTTTTTCTTAAAATATATATTATTTCAAATATATATAAATTTATCTCTTGAAATATATAATTGGCTTCTGGTGTAAGAAGTGGAGATTCAGGGATTGGGAGACAGCTCAGGATTTGGAGAAGTGCTGCAACTGCTAATTGGGAAGAAGAGTTTAGAAACTCCTGCTGCATTTTATTTTTACATTATCTGGGATATCCTGATGTCTAAGAATCCAGAGAGTCAGATCCAGGTATCAGAAAGAGTCACAATCAGGTTTATGAGAGAAAAGAGAAAAGTTTCTCTTTTTTTACATCCTAAAAGAAGGAAATGGTCGCAGTAGCTGTAATCAGAACAGATGAAGAGTCCCTGGTCCTCAAGCTCTTCAAGTGGTCAAGAAGGGCTTAAATTCCTGAAATTAAAATAATATCAGGCAGCAAGCACAAATTAAAAAGGAAATACTATTTTTCAGCTGAACATTTCCTCCCCATCAGTCTCCAGAGACTGGCCTTCACCTCCTGGTTCCTCAGGCTGTAGATGAAAGGGTTCAGCATGGGTGTCACCATGGTGTAGAACACTGAGGCCACCTTGTCTCGCTCCTGGGAGCTCCTGGAGCTGCGCCGGGAGTACATGGACACGAGGGATCCGTAGAAGAGCACCACGACAGCCAGGTGGGATGCGCAGGTGGAGAAGGCTTTTCGCTTCCCCACGGCCAAGCGCGTGCCCAGGATGGCAGCCAGGATGAAGGCGTAGGAGAGGAGGATGGCCAGGATGGTAGCGGCCAGGTTGAAGCCCGCCATGACAAACATCCCCAGCTCGTTGGGCGCGGGGTCTGTGCAGGAGAGAGCGAAGAGCGGGGGCCCCTCGCAGTAGAAGTGGTCGATGACATTGGGGCCACAGAAGCTCAGCCCAAGGGCCAGGCCCGTGTGGAGGGTGGCGTTTGTGACCCCAGCCAGGCACGAGCCGGCCACCAGGAGCACACAGATCCCTCGGGACATGGAGAGGGAGTAGAGCAGGGGGTGGCAGATGGCCACGTAGCGGTCATAGGCCATGGCAGCCAGGAGGTAGCACTCCGTGGTGGCAAAGGCCACGTAGAAATAGAACTGCGTGAGGCACGCAGCATGAGAAATGACCTTCTCCTCATCCAGGAGATCCCGGAGCAGCCTGGGAGTGATGCAGGAGGAATAGCAGAGGTCTAGGAAGGACAGGCTGCTCAGGAAGAAGTACATGGGGGTGTGGAGCTGGGCAACCAGCCGGATCAACACCAGCAGCCCCACATTCCCCAGCAGGGTGATCACGTAGATCACCAGGAAGACCACGAAGAGAACAACCTGGACATGGCCCTGTTGGGAAAATCCCAAAAGGACAAAGTGAGCACTGGGGGTTCCATTTCCTTTGGCTGCCATCCTAACGCAGGTGCTGTAAGAAAGTGCAGATGCAGAGTCAGCACATTCCTGTTTTCTGCACAAACACGTTTAAAATGCCTTTATTTTTATCAGCAAACACAACCTGGAGATGCAGGAATTGTGGAATTTACTGTTTGGTTCAACATACATTTAAAAGTTGCCAAAGTTCACTACTGAGTTTGTTTTTAATGGTTTTAGTCTGGTTTAGCCACTGATTGGGTTTGATAAATCACTTTGCACATCAGAAGGTTTATTCCACCTCCTGAAGAAGTTAAGGGGGTTGTTACTCATCAGATTCAAAGCATTAACTACAGTAATTTATCCTGACTTTAGAAATCATTATTAATTTGAAAGCAAACTGAAAACAGCAAAAACCACCCAAAAGCCAATCCCAAACCTCACTGGTTTAGAAGATCCAAAGGAGACAAAGCACCAGTGAGAAGTCAGGACATCTTTAAATTTTTTTTTTTGGAGAGTCAGAACAAATGAACATAAAACAAATTTCTTCCCTTCCTTCCTGTGAAACTCTGAAATTCAAGTTCAAACAGGAGATTCAGTGTATTAAAAAACCCTGAAATTCAAGTTCAAACAGGAGATTCAGTGTATTAAAAAACCCTTTAAATATGGTGATATTTGTGTCATTCCTGTGAGAAGTGTGAAGGGGAGAAAGAAAAGGGTTTTAAAACTCTGGAGGCCCCAAAAACATCATAGTGCCATGAGGAACTGGAGGGAGTAAGACACTGCTAATACAGTTCAAATAAATAGAAATAAATATCTATAATTTGGGAAATAATCCACGTAGTGCCACTATGAAATGATTGATCTTCAAGTCTGGGTTGGACAGGGCTTGGAAAAACCTGGGCTAGTGCAAGGTGTCCCTGCCCATGGATCATCACTGGAGGATCCATAAGGTCCCTTCCAACCCAAACCATGGATTCCATGATAAATTCCTGGGTTTCACCTCAGAGGCCCTGAGCTTGGATGATTATTTGTCCTGAGAACAGGCTCTCACCTCAAGCCCCCTCCTTGCAGCAGATCAACTCCTTGCAGCCTTATTTTGGGTAAAACTCACCTGTTTCCTCACATCTCAGAGCCTTTTTTGCTTGATCAGATTTTATCTCCCAGACCAAAATCTCCTGGAAGAAATAAACCCAGATTTCTCCCAGTATTAGTGTGAAAGGCAGGAATAATTTACCCTCACAAAGAGCATCAAAACTTGACCGAGAAACCTGCTGTTTGTAGTCTTCATTCACAGAAACATCAAGGAAATTTCCCTTGGGAATGGATGACTTTGGAAGCAGCTCCTTAAGGAGGAGACCTGCACTGGTAAATAAACACAATTAGTTAAATAAACTCAATTAGTTTCAGGAAGTTAAATGGCAGCTTGAGGATTTATTTACCACTATACATTTATCTCTAATTAAATATATGAACATTTTAATATATAAAGAAGTTCATATAGCGGTTTATTTTGTATATAAGGTACAGATAAAATTAATTAATACATATAAATATTTTCCTAATATATATAATTTTATTTTATATATTAAAAGTAATTATATACATTTAAGTTTTCCTCTTGAAATATATAATTAATTTCCTGGCATCACAGGGAATTAAAAAGAACTGGTGTAAAAAATTGAGATTCAGGGATTGAGAGACAGCCCAAGGTTTGGAGAAGTGTTGCAATTGCTAATCAGGATGAAAGAAAAACTCTGCAGGAACTCTCCTGCTGCAATTTATTTTTACATTTTCTGGTGATAATGATGAGCTGAATTTAAGATTTTTAGGCTCAAATTGACCCTTCAGTCAATTTGCTCAGAGTGTGCCTCTCAGTTCTGCTGATATGAGGAATATTCATCCAAAATTTGAGTTAGGAATTAAGGTTCAGATGTACTGGAATACATGTTTTGCCATCAGGAGGGACCTTCACAATTCCCTGGAGTTACTTGTTTTATTATATTCCATAAAAACCTTCATGGAGAGGTTCCTGCTTCCACAAACACTTGGGAAGGATAATTTTCCCCATCCAGCAAAAAATTGTCTCAAAACCACTTAAAATTTCAGCCTCTCTAGTTGATAAGATACTCACAGGTCCTTGAGCTGAAGTCCACACGCTCCATCGGTCTGGACAAAACCAGGGAGTTTTCCGTTTCCATCCTCTAACGTGGCCGGAATATTTAAGTTTAACCCCGTCCCCACACAACCAATTACCACAGGGTCTCTGAGGCACCTGAACACAGAATGAGCCTTCCCCAGAGCCCCTGGGATCCATCCCGAGGTTCCTCCCTGGAGTTTTAGGGATGGGATCCCCACAGCACATCGGCCTGCAGAGCCTGAGCGATGCCATTTGTGAACACAACGTTGTCGGGAGGGAACACCAAAAGAAGGATTTTTGCTAAAGGCTGGAATTTGAAAGATTTTTAAATTCTTCTCTAATTCTGTATTTCTCTTCTCCCATCACCATCCCAAAGAAGGTTTTTCTTCCCTGTTCCTCCAGCTCTCAGTCAGAGGTTCATTGCAGGAAGTCACTTGAGTGGCTGTCAATGCTTTTCTCCAGCTGCTGGTGGATGTCCTTGCACTCAGGAGGTATCGATGGCTCATCTCCGTCTCGGTGGCCACCACAACCCCCACAGCTGCTCTCCAGCCTGTCCTAGTGTCTAGGACTATTCACCATGGGCAACGCTCAGCATTTTCCAACTTTTTTTGGTTCCCATCTGCCCATTTTTGACCAGGAAAGCTCATTTTGAAAAGCCTTTTTGCAATGTGTGCTTCAAAACGGCTGCAGGAGACTCACCTGCGGTCATCTGCATTGGCCAGAGAATCCTGGAATGGCTGGGGGTGGAAGGGACATTAAAGCTAATCTCATTCCAACCCCCTGCCATGGGCAGGGACACAGGATGACCCATTAAGGGGGTGTGTCCCTCAGGAGCAAACATCAATGCTGGATGTTCCATTTCCTTCCCTGAACCCCACATGGTGGTTCCCGCTCCTCTCATGGTCAGACGCTGTTCCCACAGAAGTTGGACACAGTCAGCCCCATTTCCACAGTCCCCACTTGCACAACAAGCCAAAACCCTTTGGTTTTGAGAGCAGCAGCTCCAGCACGAAGCCACGACGCGCAGAGTGACATTGCCATGGCCACACACTTGGGGTTTAATTCACTGAGGGCTCACGTTCCTGTTTAAAGGTCAGGTGATGGTCAAGGCAAGACCACGCGGACAAAAGTCATTGAGTGGTTTCCCAAAATATTATTCAAATACTGAATATTTTTCAAATATTTTTTAAAATATTCAATATTTTATTGCCAAACAATGGTTGTAAGGCCCTGGAGCAAGGAGTGTTTATGGGGCTTATGTTTTAAATGTCTTAATGTTTTATTAAATTAATAATTATGGGGGGTTTATGTTTTAAATAAAACATTTAAAATAATCTTTAGTCATATTTAAAGAAAAAATGTACAGTCTTCTCTGCACCTAAATTAAACAATGTCCTGAGGGTGGCAGGGAGGATCAGATGGGTGGGAGAACAGCAGGAGCTACACAGAGGTCCCAGTTCATGGTCCTGATCTTAGAGTCATGGAACTGGTTAGGTTGGAAAAGCCCTCTAGGATCGCCAAGTCCACCCATTCCCACAGCAGTGCCAAGGCCACCACTAATCCATGTCCCCAGGTATCACATCCACACAGCTTTTAAATTCCTCCAAGGATGGGGACTCCACCACTGCCCTGGGCAGCCTGATCCAGGGCTGGACAACCTTTTCCATGGAGAAATTTTCCCTATATCCAACCTAAACCTCCCCTGGTATAACTTGAGGACGTTGTCTCCACATCTGTGGACGTGTGAGCTGAGGACCTCCGGGGTCCCTTCTATAGGGGGTCAGCACAGCTGATAAGAGAGGAACATGAGCATAAACAGCTCAGGGAGATTGATCCAGGCAGCCGGACTAAATAATAACCAGGGAATTACCAGTAAGCTCTGGGAACAAAGGGTTCAGCTGAGTGACCCTTGAGTGACTGTGAGTTGTGTGTCATCAATAAATCAGCAAACTACCTTGACCCTGTCTTGATTTAATCCAACTGAGCAGCTTCTCCTCCATCCCAAGTTATTCTGTGTCTCTAGGAGAGTCCCATCACTCTGGATTTCACCTGGCACAGAGTGAGATTGCAAGGTTTGGGTTTTTTTCACATATGCAATGCTTGTCCACCAAAACATTTAACACCAAATATGTTTTTATGGAATGGTTTGAGTTGGAAGGGACTTCAAAGCTCATTCAGTTCCAAGCCCCTGCTGTGGGCAGGGACACCTTCCACTAGATACTAGGTTGCTCCAAGCCTCATCCAAACACCAAAACCAGAGTGAAATTGTTATTCTCAGCTAATATTGAATCAGCCAGCTGTCCCAAACGAGTGTGCTTGAGATTGCTCAAAAATCAAAAAGAACTGAGCCCAGGTAGTGTTTTCAAGGACGAGGCCTAACAAGCATTTTCTCAGATCACACTGCAGCCTGGAAAGGCGGGGGTGGAGGGAGGATACACCACCACACCAGCACATCATCTAAATCAAAGTGCAGAAGGCCCCAGAAATGTCCCTCTGACGTATTTCACAAAAATCCCAGGGTATCACCCACATCTCCATTGTATCTGGCCACAAAGTTAAAATATCCAAGCTCATTGTATTTTCTTGAGCCTCCTCCAAGCCTCCTTCACCTCCTGGTTCCTCAGGCTGTAGATCAAGGGGTTCAGCATGGGGGTCACCACAGTGTAGAGCACAGCAGCCCATTTATCTCCTCCCCTGGAAGTATGTGGCCTGTGAATTAAGTACATGAAAATCAACGCCCCATAGAAGGTGCTGATGGTGGTGAGGTGGGAGGCACAGGTGGAGAAGGCTTTGCGCTTGCCCTCAGCTGAGCTGATGCTCAGGACGGTGGAGATGATGGCCACATAGGACACCAGGACCACCAGGATGCTGGGAACACCGAGCAAAGATGAAGCAGTCCTCAGGATGATGAGGCTGAGGGTGGTGTTGGAGGTGGAGAGTGAGATCAGCAGGGAAATATCACAGAAGAACAGGTCGATGGTGCTGGAGCTGCAGAAGAACAAACTGAACATGCCGATGGTTTGTCCCACGCCGTTGGTCAGCCCCAGGAGGTAGGACCCGGTCACCAGCCGGGAGCAGTGCTCTGGGGACATGACAAGGGGGTAGAGCAGGGGGTGGCAAACGGCCACGTATCGGTCATAGGCCATCGTAGCCAGCAGGAAGCACTCAGTGATCAAAAACAGGCCAAGAATGAACACCTGAGCCATGCACCCAGCATAGGTGATTCCCTTCTCCCCCAGCAAAACCCCAGCCAGCATCCTGGGGATGATGATGGTGGAAGTGCAGAGGTTCACAAAAGCCAGGTTGCCCAGGAAATAATACATGGGGGAGTGGAGCAGGGGACTGACTCTGATCAAGGCAATCATCCCAAGGTTCCCCACAATGGTGACAAGGTAGGTGAACAGGAACAGCAGGAATTGGGCAACCTGAGTTGCCGGGTCCTCGGTGAATCCCACCAAGCTGAACTCGGTTGCTCGAGTGCAATTGCTTCCTGGCATTCCTTCAAAGCGTGTCATCTGTGTGAACTCCTTGCTGGAGGTTTCTTCCAGCTGGAAAACCCTCTTTGCAGTGGGATCTACTCGGAGACAATCCTACAAGATCTAAAATGAGAGTTTAGGCACAGATTGATTAGACAGTGCTGGGCAGAAGTCATGGCACGGGTAAGGAGAAGCGGTAGGTTACACAACCCTGAGGAGCTTTACTTTGGTGCTGCCTTTAATACCCTGTGTGTGTTCAGTCTGGGACTTTGAAATCATCCAGCACAACCTGAAACATGAAGAAACCTGATAAAAGCTGTAAAAGACAGTACAGAATTAATTATTCATCCTTGTGTTGGCATCTGCCAACCACCTGTTTTGTCTGTCTTCTCCATAGCATCCTGGAAGGGTTGGGGTTGGAAGGGATCTTGAAGACCATCTCATTCCACCCCACTGCCAGGGGCAGAGAGATCTTCCACTAGACTAGATTGTTCCAAGCCCCATCCAGCGTGGCCTTGAACACTTCCAGAGAAGAGGTGTCCAAAACTTCCTGACTATGAAGTCTCTCCTCCCTCCTGCTGCACTGGTTTGGCTCTAAAAGATTTTCCCAGCTCTTTACCCTGTTCCTGCAGTCTTCAAACAAAAACATGCAACACCCAAAGCTGAGCAATCTCCTCCTGAAAATATTTCTTTTTGGGGAAAAAAAAAAATTAAAAATCACCTTTTGGACATGCCTTATATCAGCAATGGTAAGATCCTTAAGTGTTCCTTACAGGAAAGCTTCCAGTCCTCATTCAGGAGCCCTTTGTGGTCAGTGAGGAGAAGACTCCAGAGCAAGTGTTCCAACGGGGTGTCCTCACCACACACCTGCTGCAGATCACCTGGATTTGGTGCTAAGCCCAGAGCATGAAGAGCCCAGGAGCCTCCAGGTAGGAGCTGAGATGAAAATTGAAGCTTTGCAAGAGAAAACGACAGGAGATGGGTGGCTCAGCATGCACTGTCCTTGCTCATGGTTCTCCAGGATAATCCTCCCCTACATCTCTGCACTCTGCCTGCTTCCCTCATGATGCTTTTCAAGGTGGCTATTAAGGCGCTCTGCACGTGAGTTTAAAAATATACCACCATCAGCAAAGACCTTTTTCCATGTAACCTGGGGATCTGGGGACTCTTGGAGCCCCAGGAGAGTGACAAAGCCCAAAGGAGGTTGTTATCTCTTCTCTGAGCTTCTGAGTTTGGAAGTGATGACCCAGAGGAGATGATCTCACCTTGAGTGAGCCACTTTGGGCTTTGGGGACCCCTCAGAGAAACCACAGAGCAAAACCCTATCTGTTGTGTCAAATTTTTGAGCATTTAGCAGATTTTCAGCTCTACAAGTGCCATGGCTGGCATTATCACACCAGGGAGCTGACAGGGACCTCGCTGGTGGGCCACGATCCCATGGGAGCTGGTATCCATCAGCAGTTCCAGTCACCAGAGACGATGAACCACCTCTATCCATTCTAAATTCCTTATACTCAAACCACAGCTCACCTGTCCCATCCCTGGAAGTGTTCAAGGTCAGGTTGGAGCAACGTGGTCTAGTGGAAGGTGCCCCTGCCCATAGCAGGGGTGTAGAACAAGATGAGCTTTAAGGTCTTTTCCAAACCAAACCATTCCAGGATTCTATTAAGATTGGCTACTGGAATCCAGGAGAATCACAGAATATGCTGAGTTGGAAGGGATCCACAAGGATTGTCAAGTCCATCTCTCAGCCCTGCACAGGACCATCCCCAAGAGTCACACCATGTTCATTGCTCAAATACCTCTTGAACTGTGTCTGGCTGGTGCTGTGCCCACTGTCTTGGGGATCCAGTTCCAGTGCCCAACCACCCTCTGGGTGAAGAATTTTTTCCTGTTTATCCAACCTAAACCTCCCCTGACACAACTTCAGGCCGTTCCCTTAGGTCCTGCCACTGGTCACCCCAGAGAGATCAGTGTCTGCCCTCCCTCTTCCCCTCATGAGGAAGTTGTAACTGCCAGGAGGTCGCCCCTCAGTCTCCTCCAGGCTCGACAGGCCAAGTACCCTCAGCTGCTCCTCATACAGCTTCCCCTCAAGGCCCTTCACCATCTTGGTTGTCCTCTTTTGGACGCTCTCTAATAGTTTCATGTCTTTCTTATATTGTGGTGCCCAGAACTGCCCCCAGGACTCAAGGCTAGGCTGCCCTGGTGGGTTACCTTGTCATAAAAGGAAATCAGGTTTGGTAAGCAGGACTTTCCCCTCATGAAGCCGTGCTGGCTGTGACTGATGACTGTGTTATCCTCCAAGTGTTTTTCAATACTTCCCAGAATTGCCTTCTCCATAACTTTCCCAGGCCCTGAAGTGAGACTGACAGGCCTGTAGTTTCCAGGGTCCTCCTTCCTGCCCTTCTTGAAAACTGGAACAACTTCCAGTCAGCTGGAACCTCGCCAGATTCCCAAGACTGCTCAAAAATCTGAGAGAGGTTTTTTGATTACATCAGCAGCTCTTTGAGGATTCTTGGATGAATCCCATCAAGCCCCACGGATTTGCAGAGATCCAGCTGGAGCAGCAGATCCCACACAATTTCAAGACTGTCTTATTACTAGATGTTCTACCCACTGCCCCTTCAGCACAAGACAAAGATCCCACTTCTGTGCTAGATCCAAACACAGAACGGGACCAGCTGCCTTTTACTGGTGTGAGAAAGAAAATGCCCAGTTTATAGAAACAGACAGTGGAGAAAAATCAACGAAGACCATACCTTTGGAATTGGGAATTGGCATCCCCCTGAGCAGGAATAGGGGTTGCAATGCCCCAGGCTCCAAGTCTGGCTCCCAAAAGAAGCAAAGGCCCAAGCTGAAAGATGTCTCTGGATTTCAGGTTTCCTGTGCCTGTGATGGTAACAGCCACTGGACTGGGAATGGTTCCACCTGACATGCAGCAGATCCTCAATGGAATAATAAACCAACACTGATGTTTTCAACTCTGCGTGACACCAACTTCAAAACTTCCATCTCTGGGCTTTCGGGGCTCCCTAGAAAAAGAAACCCTTAGCTAAGAACACGGGCAGTCAAACACGTCCTCGAGCAGACACACAGGCTGGTCCCCCAGCCTTGTGGCTCCGTCAGACACTGATCACACCTGAAGTTTCCCTCTAGGATAACCAGTTACACTGGGTACATTTACATTCCACCTTGGACACTTCACCCATTTCCATGGCACAGTCAGAAGGCATTTACTCAGCTGAAGACAGGCAGGTAGTACGAGAGGTTTCTGCAGCTGTGAAGTTCAGGAAGTCAGACCAACCCACAGGTGTCCAAACCCAGGGATGGGCTCCTGCCACAGCCTGGGCTGGGAAACAGATGGGGGAATCCTTTAACCTCTGCAGAGAGCAAGGTATAATTTTTGTTTTAACATTTCCTGGTTGGGCTGCAGTTACATCTGTCCCTCAGAGCAAGAGAAATATAGATGGCAATAGGAAGCTGTAAAGCCAGGCTGTATGGAAAAATCAAATACAGTCTGGCTAAGGTACGGTCTGCAGCCTCCCACTGGGCTGGAAACATCCCAGTGCATTAGGGAAAGGAAAGGATGCAGAATTAAATGCTCCTTTGACACCACGGCATGTCAAAGCCCTTTCTGGAGGCTGGAAAGATTTCATAGTTTACAGAACTTTGCAAGAGATGCTCCTTTTGCTTTTGTTATTCCAAGCAATGCCAAGCAGAGAGATGGCCATGGACCAGGGGTGAACACCCTCACTGCTCCCATCCTCCCAACACTGAGGGAAGTCCCCTACCCAAGCAAGTGATTTTATTTCCAGTACTGATCTTTCTAAGAGTCATGTTCCAGGTGACATTCTGTGCTTCCAGCCTGGGATATCCCAACAGCCAATGCCATTCTGAGAAGTCCAGCAAAAGCCTGGACTCTCCCTGTGCTGCTCCATCCCCACGCCAACAACCCAAGCAGCCTCTTCCTCTTCTAAACATGCTTTTGTCATGAATATTCCAACAGATACATTAAAAAAGCAGGAACCAGTCCCACTAGAAAAACAGACTCCTTCTCCCCAACATATCAGATGCATTGCATCATGGAATTAGGGAGAAAACAACACAGGTTTTTCTCAGGGAAACAGGGCAAAAACAATGAAAAGGCTAAATAATTTCTCAGATCTTTCATCTGCAAAATCATCTAAAAACCAGTTACTTCTGGCCAGCACAGAGATCCATGGATTCACGGGCTTCTGCCTTGAAAAACCTAACTGCATGACCTAGGTTTCCATCACAGCTTGGGAATATTGTGTCAACATCCTTTGTATAACACCAATACTTGATTCCAAGGTGTGGGCAGTGCATTGAAATAAGTATCCCTGGGCTAGAAATTACCCTTGAAAATGACAGACCTGCCAAGGAAGACTCAGCTTTGTAGTATCAACAAATGCACCTTTTTCTTAGGAAAATTTCTTTTCACTTCAACTGAATTTTGCCCTTCAGCTCGGAGGGCAGACTCTGCTGGAAATCTTTCTGGAGGATACACTAGTATTGAATACACTATTGATCAGATCAAACTTACACAGACAAGAAAAGCTTGATTAAAGGTGTCTGCTTTGCCACCTTTCCACACCCAGGGTGGCCTTGCTGAGTTTCTGGGTGGCCGGAGGCTGGCACTGGCTGTGTGGGGACCATCCATCCCTGTGGCTACAACAAATTATCTTTGTCACATGTTCCACCTGGGATTTATCTGTCAAACGTGTTTTCCTATTCAGATTCATTTCTAAGCTGTTAAGAAGATACTTCCTTGCCTTTGAACACGGTGCCCT
This sequence comes from Eulacestoma nigropectus, assembly GCA_013397775.1. Classification (NCBI taxonomy): domain Eukaryota; kingdom Metazoa; phylum Chordata; class Aves; order Passeriformes; genus Eulacestoma; species Eulacestoma nigropectus. The sequence continues at coordinate 8,815 of VZTE01005763.1, read as the reverse complement.
AGAGCTCAAACAGCCATTAAGAATAGAAAACACACACAAGATGGACAAAAGCACCAAATCTTGGACTCAGTACACAAAGCTTCAAGTGCAAAACCATCACATCTCACAACAGAACTGAGATGGGAAAATAAAAGTTCCTGCTGGCCAGAAAATTAAATATCCTTTTTGCCAGTTAAGTAAAAAGAAAAGCTACGAGAACATCAAAACCAAACAAACCAACCTCAGCCTGTACTGAGTTTTTTTTTGATGTTCATGAGCTTCCCAGACAGGAGATGTCTGAGGCGAGGTCTCACACACCATTTCCAACCCCTCTGTCCCTGCGACTTCCCTCCCCCTCAGGCGCCATTGCTCTGCCTGGGGCTGTGAGGGTTTAATTCCTGCTGGAGGCAGAGAGAACCTGGGACTGAGGGATTACTGAAGGTTGGTATCAGCACCCACAGACACCTCCACACCTCCTCCCCCGCCGGGACAGCGTCCCCTGGGCCCTGCCCCCGTCACCCACCAGCAGTAGAGCCGGGCTGGGCTGGGCTGAGCTCGGGTTACGCTCCTGACATCTGTCCCGGGCAGCAGCACAGCCCCACCGCCTGGTCCAGGACTCAGCAGCTGAAGCAGCAGCCACCTCCAAAGGGCATTTCCCACTGCTGCTTTTAACCCTCTCCTTGCCCTCGCACACAGCTGCATCTCATAGGTGGTCACAAGGCTAAAAACTCCCGGCAGACAAGTCCAGAAAAGCCCAAAAAAGCCCTCAGAGGAACTGAAAGCAAAAGCAGAACCCAGGCAGCAGAGGGAAGCCTGGACAGCTCCTGTGTTCCACCAGCTGCAGGCACCATCCTCGCTTCTGGCAGCCAGCTCACATCCCTGCCCATCCCTAAAGGAACTCATTATCATCCCTTCTTTGGTACAGTCAGGCTTCAGATGCAGGGGTCTGGGAATCCCAGGCACAGAAACCACGAAGCCAACCAGGGCTCAGTGCCTGTGAGCTACAGAGCGGGAAAATGCAAACACTATGAAGTTTTGGCACTCCTGACATCCTGAGGCTATCATCACAAATATCTTTTCGCTAACACTTCCCTGAGCAGGAAATTCCTACATTCCCCAACGCTGACTTGCACAGGAGCTTTAATAAATTATTTTAAAAGGGAAGGAGGTTATTGACAATGACCAGATTCTGGGTCACCTTTTTCACTGCACATTTCGATACCAACTCTCTCACCTACTTTTCCTAAAACAGACTGAAAAATTACATTTTCTAAGTTCTCCACAGAAAGCAATGAAGTAGCCAAGCATAGCAGCTCCCGTGGATTTTAATCTGCCACAGCTGAAGCAATTCCCAACAAATCTTTAACCCAGGGAACTAGTTACCTGCTGGAGGGGACCATCTAGTAGAAAGATGCTGATCAACCAAACACATAAAACATGGAGCCAGAGGCTGCCTGAAAGCCTTGAGGTTAGGAAAGCTGAAGCTGCACAAAATAATTCGCATTTCCCAAAAGCTGCCTCTACTTTCCACAACTACTCTTGAGCACTCGATGGGGACTTCAACGGAAATTTTACCATTGAACTTGTTGCATAAATCAGCCAAGAATATAAACCACAAAGGATTGGTTTTTCCTGTCGTTTTTTCCAAGTTAAAGGCTAATGAACTGTCACTGTTGAGCCAGGAACAGAGACATGTGGCAACACACAAATCCAGCGAAAGAATGAATTATTTATTAATTTTACCATCATTTTTATATAGTCTAGTTCCATAAAGCGATTGGACAATGTTCACACACCTCCTAGGGTGACTGGTTTAGGTTCTATCACATCCACGGTAAAACATTTTCTCAGTGTACCATAAACAGAACTTAGCAAAACACCAGATGTGAATATGGTCTACATAAACTATCTTACTGTTCTCATATCTTGTGTGAGAAAGGAAAGGTTCTCAAAGAATTAATGCAAGAAGCTGGAAAATTCATCTGCCAGCAGCATTTCGGTATCCACAATGAACAACTTTGGCATTGCACCCAGTCCAGCTTTGACCACATCACAGCGCTCTGACACCTTTATCTGCAAAGGCTTCGGTTTGTAACTTCCACCCCTCAGGAGGAGGCTGAAATATCAAAAACACACCCATGCCCCCCCCCAACCCTGAGCAGAGATGCAGGACCAGCAACAGCTCCTGGAAAGGGAACAGAGCATTCTAGCTCCTATCCCAAACACTGACCCCAGCCAGAGTCACACACAGCAAGAGATCAGAGGCTGGAGAAATTAAGGCAGAAAAAGCTCTGTGCCTCCCATTCCCCTGCCCAACACAGCCCAGTTCCTCCCTGGGAGTACAAACATTGTTCCTGCCTATAGAAATTCAGAGGCTCAGCATAGTTTTGTTTTATAGAGAAGTTTCCCAAGGCAATTCTCTCTCCCAGCAGGAGCAAAGCCCTCCACCAGCTCCATAGAAAGCCACAACCAAGGCTGGAAATTGACACAGAATGTGCAAAAAACACTAACACAGCACCAAAAAGATCAGGAAAAAAAAAAAACAAGTTAGAGCAACCTTTATTTTTTTTATACCCCTTTTATACACCCTTTATGTATCCGTAGTGCTTTTCGCCCACATACCTGTAATTCTTGAAGTCTGATAATTTAGCTAGACCTAATATTCTGTTAAGCCAGGAGACCAAACATCCTGGAAGGCCCGCAGTTAGGGGTGAGAAAGCCCTAGAGACCAAGGTCCTCTCTACAACATATTCTGTACACTAAGACAGGCCCATCCAGGGGGGGGAACTCTTCGGAACGGGGGGTTTATTCGAGCCTCTCACTGGGGAGTCTTTGACAGATACGCTAATTTACAAGGCCTGTAAATTGTATACGCGACCCATCGTGTGTGTGCATTCCACCTGGACGATGTGATGCACCTAAAGATCCTCAAATAAATACCGAGGTAAAATCCCTCATCCCCTTAACCGTGTTCGGCTCTTACTTTTAAGACGAGGGAAAGGCAAGAGCCGAGCCCCGCACAACGCGCAGGTGAGCGCTGAGCGCTGAGGGGCACCGCGAGGCGCGGGAGCTTTCCTCGTTCCCGCTCCTGCGGCCAGACACAGGCATCGGCCGTGGGGGGAGAGGGGAAACGGACTCTGGTGTCCCCGATCTAATGCTGGGCTGCCACCCACCAACTCACCTCATTCTGATCTGGACCACCGGAGCCGTGAGAGCGGGCGGCGCGGGCCGGGACGCGCTGAGGGCTCGGGGGACGCGCGACCCTCTCCCGTTCCCGTCCCTGCGGCCAAGCGGAGGGATCGGCGGTGGGGGGAGAGAAGGGGAAACGAACTTCGGTGAGTCTCCTAGCGTCCCTGATCTAATGCTGTGCTGTCACCTCGTTCTGATTTGAAGCAGGCGGGCGCGGCGGCGCCGGCCTCGCAGCGGTGCCGGCCGGGGCTGT
>VZTE01005761.1:0-46166 GCA_013397775.1 Eulacestoma nigropectus | reverse complement strand
TCCCAAACACAGCCCCACACTAGTTACTAAAGAAAATTAACTCAGACCCAGCCAAAACCAGTGCACTGAGCAACAGGTTTTGAATTATTGCCTGTGGTACAGAGGGAACAAAATTTAGGCACCAAAGCCTGCTAGCCAGTTCTCGTAATAGTACAAAAGGTCATTTTTCCAAATGGCTGAACTGTACCCCCAGGCTTTCACGATTATATGCTGTGTCATTATTAAGAAAAATCTCATTGCATTAAGAAGCAGCCATTGCTTTTAAAAAGACAGAGGCAGTGGGGTTTTTTTTAAAAACAAACCCAAGCAAGCCTTATCACAAAAACAGCGTGAGCTGCATTTGAAAATAAAGTTTGTAGTTAAAATTGACGTTTCCCTGGCTCCTGTTTCCACCAGCAGCCGTCTCACTAAGGTCTGACAGGTGTTTGCAGGGTTGGCAAGCCCCTGGGTTAATTCAGTGCATGAGGAACAGAGTGATTAAATTATTTCTGTAAGTGGAATTCTGAAAAATTAATTGAAAAGGTGAACTACTCTCCCCAAATAAAAATATATGAAAGCAGACCTCAGACATCCTTCAGTATGGAGAAGTGGACAGAGAATGCCCTAAGTCTCAGTTTAATATTAGCTGGAATTTCAGAGACTTCAAGCTTCACTCAAGGCAAAGTCAAAAGAGAGGACCTATGCCAGCAGCCATACACTAATTCAGCACTGAGAGTTGTGAATAAACACTACATTTCAGGGCAGAGAAGCATCTTTGCTCAGTAGAACTACACCTAGACAGACATAAATAAACTAGCTGTCATGGTTTAACATCATAATTCACTAGATTTGTTCAAGCTCAGCAACTGTAGGATCTAGATGCTGAGATTTCCCAGTGGGCCACTTGAATTCTTTTTCCCCAACTGTTGTCATATGTTTTTCTAAGTCCACAGACAAGGGACTGGCAGATTTTACTCTACATTTGCAATGGGATGGCATGCCCAGAATATTAGCACTGTTCATCTGAGAAGAATCCACTTGATCACTTGTGATGATCTGCTTATAACCTCATTAGAGCAAAGCAATACCAGAGCAGAGCTAGTGGAAAGTGGGAGCCCTCCAAACATGCACAGTGCAGACACTCTCTCCCCTGCAGATTGTTCCCACTGAGCTGCAGAACTGGATTTACAGTCTCAGTGTTGGGCAGAGGGAGTTTCATCTCCTGTGCATTCCTGGCTGTGCTCACAGCACTGAAGGCAAAGCAGATTTATCCACAGAAGAGGCCTCCAGGCCCCCTGGCCAGTGGCAGCAGCACTCCCAGAGCCGCTTTAGGTGCTGTGTCCTGGGTGCTAACAGGTAACATCTCACCTCTATCAGACTGAAAGGATTTTTATTCTATTAGAAAAGTTTTTGTATCTGCAGGGGACCTTTCAGCTGTAAATCACAGGATGTACTCAGGTCACATCCTGTGTCCCTGAGCTGTGATGTCTCTACATACTGTGAGTGTTGTTATCTCCAGGCTGATACATTCACAGTCACCTGCATGTGTCTCTCTGTGTGAGCTACTTCTTTCTGATTAAAAACAATCAGCAAAAATAGAAACTTCTACTAATCCCATCTCTGTGGGACCACAGAAAACCCCTGACATTTGTCTGGAAGCTCTATTGTACACCTGGCCAGAACAATTCAGAGCAATTCAGATTCACCAAAGTAAGACCTTGTGTGGGCCTGCTCTGTCCCCTCAGGACAGTCAGGATCTGCCAATGGCCTCTTCAGGTGTCACCTAAACCAGCCTTTGAGCTCAAGGCAGAGCCCAACATCTCGTCCCCACATCCCACAGTATCACTAATACATTGTCTTATCTCTTGCACAAAGTCTTTCCATGTTCTAAGAAACTTGGCCTTAGTAATAAAGATAACAGGCAAGTCAGTGTCTCTGCTGATTGTTGATATTTATTAGATATTACAGAATCTTCTACCAGCTGCTTGTGTTCCTGTGGCCACCCCTTGGTCACTCCTCCATCCTGGAGCAGGACACCGTGGGGCAGCAGCCAGAGAGGTGCTCTGACATCCGTGTGGTGCTGGAGTGCTCCATGGAGCCTCTGATGGGATGAGTTTTTCCTTGTGTTTTGTCCATCGCCGGGGCAACGAGCTCCTGCAGGATCACAGCTCACTGCTCCTAGAAACCCTCTGCACAGGTTCCTACTTAAACATAGAGCAAATCTCCACCTGGGTGCAAAACTTGCTGCTTTCAGCCTGGCTGCGTTTGCCTCAGTGGCCGTGCTGGCATCTGATGCTGCTGCCCTGCTCTCGCTCCTGCAAGTTCCTGGTGAGCAGCCCCTCCGAGGAGCAGAGCTGCACTGAGATGGTTTTGGCAGTGCAGGAAGGCAGCACAGGCAGCTTCATAGTCCTTGAGTAGGCAGCAGCCAGCATTCCCAGTGTGCTGGTTTAGCTGGGGGAAGAGTTAAACTGGTATGGATTTAGGCTCATGTGGGGTTTTATTTTCACTTGGTGCTTCCCCAGGGGCTGGTTTACTCTTGGGTAGAGTTAGACTTCTACATATACTCAATATGGGGCTACTTATACTACATGTACCCCATGTATATATTTTTATGGTTTGAGTGAACTTTTTTTTCCAGATTGTAATTACATGCTCATGAAAATGATGCAAGAGCTTAGGAATGCCTCATTCTATATATTCTAGCTGCTCATAATCCCCATAATTAATATGAACCAGTTGATAATCCAGGTAAATATTTAATTCACTTTCCATAACTGAAAGACTGCAAAGCAGCCAGTGCCTTTTGAAACCCTCAGCACGGGGACAGGAAATAGGACAGGTCCAGTTGCTATGAATCAAACATCCCCCCAGAAGACAGGCAGCAACATTGCCTCGAGCCAGGACACTTCTGCTCTGTTCCAGCCTTTTTACCTAGCCTGAGGCAAGGCACTTCATTTGCCTTGCTCCATTTCCCACATGCAAAACGCTGTAAACACGGGCTGGCTTGCAAGGACATAAGTCCTAAGCAAGCACCACAGGTGTATAAGTTAGGAGGGGACTTGGTGTGCTGTTCTGAGCCCTTTGGCCTGGACTAAAGTGGCACGACCATGCAGCTCTTCCCTTGGGAGTGTTTCAGGGTCAATAGATGGGGTGCAATATATGAAAGCTCTCTACTTTAACCTATAACTTCTGCAAAAAGTGGATTAATCCTTTTACGTCCAATGTGAGGGTCTTTTGTTTTACTGGCAAAACATCTTACACCTTTTAAACAATCTTTAACACTCAGCTAAAATACTACCTTCTCACCTGACTGCTGAATAACTGACCGGTTAATGTTTTATTTGGTCCTTTTCAGCGCGAAAGAAAATGCAATTATTTAAATTTTGGTTGAGTGTACTCCAGGAGCAAGAGAATACGGAGTATTGCCAGATAACTGGGTAGGAATGGCTTCTTAAAACAGTTAATGTTTCATAAATGCTTTGCACTCATTTACAGTCTCATTCTCACTTTCTATATTCCTTTGTTTTTATTAAAAAAAAAAGGAAAGCAAATACTTTATTTTAAGTGCACTGGTGATGTGAAGTAATCAGTAGTCACCAAAGTCATATTTATAAAAGTAGTTATTTAATAATCTTTGCTTCCCAGTGTATTTACTGTAAAGAAATATATTTCATCTATAAAGAGCAATTAACTTGTGCAATCACTCTGTACAGTAAGACATTGATTCTCCTCAGTACTACATTGCTATTAGACTCCAGCTGAATGTGATAACTAACCCAGGACTGACACGTAACAGAGGAACAAAATGCGTTTGTTTCAGAGGAATCTGAACCACTTTCAATTTCCAAACAATTAGAGAAAGGATGCCCACTGTAAGGTATTGACACCCTTACCTGAACATTTTATTTGATTGCTTTTCATAATAAGTCTCTTTGTAGTGTTTGGATTTCTCTTTTCCAGTGATAGTTGAGATAATTTAAGCTCAGATATGGCTTGATGGGCTTGCTGTTCACAAACATACCAATCCACAAAATCTTACTTGTAGCTAAAAAAATCTGGCAAAAGAGATCTGTAATGAAAAACAGTGTAAAATTTTATGACTGTGAAATCCTCTCATAAAAAGTTAAAGGCCAAAAAATATAAGGGTCAATGGATGTCATTAATTTTATATTCATCCGCTGCCTCGTATTGGTGAATTTTAGTAGGCAGGTCTAGCAGCTACTGACCAGAAATGAGCAGAATGAGTAGGAAATATAAATCTTATTTACTATATAATCGTATTAAATATATATATATATGTATGAACTATAAACTCTCCCTCCCTTTTATATAGATATATACACATATATGCACTTATAGAAGTGCCACAGTTTTCTCACTTGGAAATCTCCAAATCTGTCCCTTCAGCAAGTTCAATGCCAAAAATCATGTTCACTGTTTCTTGGAAACTTTTACTCCTTTACCCAAAACCTGGCTCCTGCATGTGTCACAAAAAAACTCTTGTACAGCACGCTCAACTCAGTCATCAGATCTGCTGGAGATCCTAATGGTGAGAGAACAAGGGCTGTTCCTAATCATTGAAACTATTTCAAATCAAGCAAAACATTCTAAGAATGGGAATATTTCTTTATTTCTGGGACAGGTTCAGGCACATCTTTTGAGAAGAAGTAGGAGGCATAGAGCAGATAAGAAAAAACTCACCAGGCTTTATGGGGTATTATGCTATAACAAGGCATGTAGGTTTCTGAATCCTACACATTTCTTAGGGCAAAAAGCATTCAAAGAGAGGAGTTTGCTGAAATCTGAAATAGCAAAAGAGTTAGGTCAATTATGAGTTCAAGCTGCAGCAAATTACAAAAACAATTTCATCATTTCTTGGTGGTCTAACAAAGACCAATGCATCATGCCACTGCTACCTTCCTGATTGCCAGGCTACCACATCCCACTTAGAGGTCACAGCTTGCACTCCTTGTGATTAGATTGCCTGGCATGTGTGAGTTAGAGTCTTTAAAAGTCATTAGTTTCTAAGCATATGCGTTTTCTTGGTTCCTCCTCATTTGCTGCCCATCATTATGAAATTGATTGTCTAAAAGCCTAATCAGTTGGTTTTCAACAATTTGCAATGGCCAATCAATCACGTCTGTCAAAAGTTAGCAGTTCTGTCTGAATCTTAGTAGGGTTTGGATTTTAATAGCTTTCACACAGCAGAAGAGATGCCACTTTGGGCTGAAAAAGATACAGCACAGCCAGTGCTCCTCACTTGTTAGCTTTAATTATGCCATGGACTCTTATATTAAACAGTGAAAATTGTGGGTCATCTTCCTGCTGTTCTATGAAATGTCACATTTTTGACTCACAGTAAGATTAGATAAGGGCTTGCTGTGATACTGCAGTTATCTGATGTATAAATAAATATATATATTCCTATATATATTACATATATACACATATATCCATCTGGAGCTGGGTGGGGCAGCCCCTGAGCTCTCCTGGCAGAGGCTTCCCTGCAGGCCCTGCTGCCAATACTTTGCCACAGACACCAAATAAAAAAGATAACTAAGTTCTACTAATTATTTCTAACCGCCAGTGGGTGAGAGGTTCATGGCAGTTACATCTTTAAAGATTTCACTCTTATCCATACCGACAGACCTGAGCCAAATACTCTTTGCAGTGCCAAGAAAGAAATCCTACTACTCTTTTACAGAAATCAGATATAAGCAGCCATTATTGCAGATCAAAAAATCAACTCCTAAGCTGAGTTTGTGGTGAAACACACAAAGAAGACTTTTCTTCTGAGGCCTGAGGGATAAGGGCTGTCGTTTCTAGCGTTGTAGGTTCGTACGTTCTTGTTAACACAGCCATGGCTGCAAATGTTTTTCTCCTGTCTCCTGGAGAAAAGATGAGGGAAAATATGGCTCTGTTTTCTAAAAGATAAATCTGTAGCCTGTGTACTCTGGAGGGGAAATCTTGCTCTGCTTCTTCATTAATCTACCAGACATCATCACAACTGCGTGGAGTCCCAGCTAGAGTTTATTGGCTCTGCTCTGTTCATCAGTGTGGTGAGAATTGTACATAAAAATTTCCAGCTGCTGTATTCAGGAAGGACAAGTCCTCCTGAAAACTGTTTGTACAGTGAACAAAACCTAGGTCATATTTCCCCTTAAAAAACACAACTTGACTCATTGCAGCCTTCAAGTAGGATTTTTGGAGGCCCCATTCATTGTTGTGTGGAAGATAAATGGTTTCTTTGGTGCATAGGAGATGACTGGCTTCACAAAGTTTATTAAAGGATGGGACATAAAAAATTGACTAAGAACAATTAACCTAAGTTTCTAGTGTGGAACGAAACAAATGTCATTTGGTCTGCCTTAGATATTGAAGATTGAACCATTTAAATGGTTTATCAACACAGAAACAAACAAGAATATGTTCTGTCGAGATTGCTTGAACTTCTTGAACACAAGATATCACTTGCAATGTACTGTCTGCATTCCTTAGGGATAGATATTGCAGGAGGAAAAAAAAAAAAACAAACCACAACTGGTTGTTATGGGGTTCCTGGGTGAGAACAACTACACAATGAAGTTGAATACTTTGACTTGTAGGACTTTAAAGCAGGCTTATCATTTTCTAGAGCTTAAACTGTTCAGGATAAAGTATCCTCCTTTCCTCCTTCGGACATCTGCTTCACAGTACATGTGATTTTTAAACTTCAATTAATAATATTGAAACTTATCCAATAACAGAATTGAGAGGAGTGAAAGTTTGTGGTGTTTTTAAAGATTTTTAGAGTCCAACCATATAGAAATACCCAAAAGACTAAAGCTAAGACAGAAAACAGTGAGAAAGGTAACCAAGTGTTACAATGGCATGCAGAGTGATTAAAAAAAAAGTATAATTAGAATAAGAATGGATGTACCCTGAAAAAGATGTTTGAAAGAGAGGAAACGGAAGGAGAGAAATAGGTTAGCATGACCAGGGAAAAGTATAAACACAGAGAGTGTTAGGAAATGATGCTCTGGGAGAAACTCCAGACTTCTTTTTCTTGGCCTTTCTTTCTTTGTCAGTCAGTGTCAGTAAATCCCACCATCAAGTTATATTATTCTTCTTTTTCTAGCCATTGGCCATGTGATAGAAAACCACCTCCTACAGCTGTCTGTCACTGAGGCAGTTGAAGTGACAGATGTTTGCTTCTATAGATCTGAGGTCTCCAGTCTGTCCAACGACCCAGACTGGAACTATTCTGATGCCATGTGATGCAGTAACACACACCAAAAACCCTTCAGATGTTTCATTATGAAAAACTCTTCCACAAGATATTCCCTAAGGCTGTAAATCCAGGCACTGGAAGTTCACTGAATGTCAGAACTAACAGCTGCCTCTGTAACCTGCTGGAGTGCTCACATTATGGAAGTCTCCCAGCAAAAATTCTGCAGCATTTTTCTCACAAGACACTTGCTTCTATTAGCTCAAAAGCTGTAAGGAAATCATTGCATGGATTGCTCACAGACAGTGAGGTTAGATGTTAAAAGACATTGAGGGGCTGGAGCATGTCCAGAGAAAGGAACAGAGATGGGGAAGACTCTGGAGCACCAGGAGCAGCTGAGGGAGCTGGGGGGCCTCAGCCTGGAGAAAACGAGGCTCAGAGGAAAACTCACCATCTTCTACAACTCCCTGAAAGGAGAGTGGAGCAGTCTCTTCTCCCAGGGAGCAAGCAATAGGACAAGAGGCAATGGCCTCAGGTTGTACCAGGGGAGGTTTAGTTTGGATTTTAGGAAACATTTGTTCTCAGAAAGGGTTGTCCTGGAAGGGCAATGGTAGAGTTACCACCCCTGGAGGTACTTAAAAAACATGTGGATGTGGCCCTTGGGAACATGATTTAGTAGTGACCTTGTTTTAGTGCTGGATTGAGAGTTGGACTCAACGATCATAAGGATCTGTTCCAACTTAACCATTCTCTGATTCTAATGCTTTTTTTAAATTCAGTATTTGCTGTGTGGATTTACTGCCTGAAAAACAATAAAAACATTATACATGTTTTCCAACAGTCTTAATCACCTTTAAAACCATCATTCTTATTAAGATTTTTTCACATTATTTGTATTCTTTGTTTTCTTCTTTTTTTCTCTGCTGTCTCTTAAGTCTCTCACAGATCATTCGGTGTGGATAAGGGGAAATAATTGCAAGTGATTGAGTTACTGCAGCCTAATGAGTAACTCTAAGACACTCAAGTGAGTTTTCTAGTTTACTGAATACATTAAAAACAACCCCAGAAAATGTATTATCATAGCGGCTTGTAAAGACAGTGTAAGCAAATATACAAAAAGGCTTGTGGTTGAGATGAACTTGATTTATACAGTTTTTACTCGGTCATAAATCCTAACCCCTCATTCCTCACATTTCAATCTATGATGACAAACAGGTTCAGGAACACAAGTTGTTCCCCTCTTTCCTAAAGTCTTCAAAATTTCATAGCTGGTGATCGAACAAATGATCTATTAAATATATGCTTTGAGAAGCATTTTTGAAAAAATCCATTAATGACTATGACAAAGTTCTATTTAAAAAAAAATTAAAACAAGAGAAGCTTTCTGCAAAGGGTATTTTTTTTTTTTTTAACAGATTTATGCATTTATGGGCTTTCTATGCCTTGTGTTTTTGCCACCTGTGATCTCTCCATCTCCTCTGCTGCTGCTCCTGTAACTGCCCTGGTTCGCTGTGCTACTGAAAAGCAAATGCAGAGCCCAAGTGCCTGTTTAGGGAGGTCAAACAGCAGACCCCACATGAGTCTGACCCTCTCTGCCTCCAAGTCATCTTTCCTCCCTTTGGACAGTGCAACGCAGCTTGACTTCCACATTTGGCCTCTGTCTGGGTGACAGACTGATATTTATTACCTTGTTAAAGGATAGACACAAGAGAAACAAGGGAGAGTGCGGAAAAATAGATTTTTATATCCTATAGTGTTTAATGTGGTCAAGAGGGCAGATGTGATAACCTGCATCTTGCAGTGAAGGAAAAAAAAAGAAACTACAAGTCTTTCTGACAGGGATTGTTCTGACTAACTAAATTAGAGATCATTCTCTACAAATAAAACTGGCATATGTAGTGTCTATAGAAACACACAAAAAAATTACTGAAATCTTCATTAACTTTTTAATGTGATCTCAGTATTATGGGTGCTATTCTCTCTCTTATTCTCTCTTTCTCTCCTTTCCTATTCCTAATGTCTTCTTGAAATCTGGCTAATTTAGGGTTGGAGGGGTTAGAGTTTGCTAAGCCAGTGCTTTGTGAAATGCTTTATTTTGGTTGAATGCTTGCTTTAAATTTTGCCAAATTCTTTGTTCTAAATTTTGCCAGTGAAGTTTGGTTTTTAACCTCCTGGGGACTTCTGCTGAGCTCTCCTTTCTGCCACCTCAGGGAAAAGTGGTACCTTAAGCCCCTTTTAAATAAACTTGCTGGGATCAGGGCTTTACACCTCGGTTCCAGGCCAGGTTATGGAAGAGGTCATCCTGAGTGCCATTCCATTGCACATGCAGGACAAACAGGGGATCAAGTCCAGCCAACATGGATTTATGAAAGGCAGAAAGGTCCTGCTTGACCAACCTAATCTCCTTCTATGAAAAAGTGGCTGACGTAGTAAATGAGGGAAAGGCTGTGGATGTTGTCTATCTAGGCTTCATTAAAGCATTTGAGACCTTCTCTCACAGCATCTTCCTACAAATATTGGCTGCCCACGGATTGGATGGGTGCACTCTTTGATGGGTAAAAAACTGGCTGGATGTGGTCAATGGAGCTAAATCAAGTTGGTGGCTGGTCACTTGTGGTGCTCCTTAGGGCTCAGTTTTGGGGCAGGTCATGTTTAACATCTTTACTGATGATCAGAAGTGGGGACTGAGTGTACCCTCAGTAAATTATGTGGGAGTGTTGAGCTGCTCGAGGGTAGAGTCACTGTCCCTGAAGGTGTTTAAGACACATCTGGGTCTTGGTGATGTGGTTTAGTGGATTAGGGGTGACAGTGTCAGTAACTTGGTTGATGGTTGGACTGGGAGATCTTGAAAGTCTTTCCAAACCTTCTCAATTCTGTGATTCTTTGTGCACCTATCAAAAACTTGCTTTTTTCAGCTCCCAGACATGGCGCACTATGAGACGTTTCTTTAAAGCAAAGAATTTCCAATGGGAAAACAGCTGAAGCAGACCTAGGTAATTTCTGTTTTTCTTTGTGGTATCATTGAATTTAGAGCAGTCAAAGGCTTTTACACCTTGAAATATCAAATATCTTGACATGTCTCTTTCTTGGCACTAGAAGAAACCTACATGATTAAATTATAGTAGACTGTAATGTTTATCCACCTAAAGTCAGAGGCATTCAAGAGGTCACTCAAGGCAGACTGGTTATTTCAATTCATGTATTTTTTAGAGCAAATCAGTCATTTTTACTTTGTCACCTATGGAACACTGAAGCTTTTTCAAGATCTGTGGCAAGTTAACAAGAAAATCAAGCCTCATGTCTGTAAAGTCATACAAGGCACTACAGCTTCCTTGGGAAATGTTCAAGAAGTCTACATCTGAAAAAGTGTAATAGCATCTATATTACCAGGACACCGAGTCCTAGTGTCATTAATCTGACAAATGAGTCAGCCTTCTGCTACTATATGTTTCTCAATTTTTGTGTTTATAAAATATCACAGAAAGACTTGACAAGAACCCAAAATATTTGACAGCAGGAAGCCTAAATACATGTTCTTGTTTGTTTTCTTTGAAGTTTTTTTTTTTTCACTTTTTATGATTGGAAACTCCCTTGTATTATGCCCCATCTAAAATAGCCGGTGGTCTTTAAGAGTTCTTTGCTCTTAATTAATTTTCTAATAGGTGCCATTGTTGATTTGCTCTTTGTGAGACAGGTATAAAATTATTTGGCTGGTGGCTGATAAGAGACCGTGGAGGCATTTCACAAAGCTTTTCTATCTGATTCAGAAAATTCTGTTTGTAGGGCTTGCCTTGAAACAAGAAAATACTTAAAATTCAAAACTCATATGCTTCTGAGTAGGTTTGGGAATTCATTTTGTTATCGTCTTCGATTCTTGTTGTTAAAGCAATCCAAGAATTGAGAAACACATTAGCCAAACCCTGGGGAAATGCATGGATATGCTAAATGCTGGAGGAAAGCTGAAGGCTGGAGAGATAATGAATTCACTAGAGTTTGTTTTCTTCAACTCTATCTCAAAAGTTATTTGGAACCATAAGGAAGTAACCTTTCCCATTGGTCCAGCTCACAGTCTAAACTAACAGACCAGTTTATTTCATGTGCAAACCTGTCATCAGCTTTCTGGTTTGTGCTTTGAAACAGAGCAAAAGGGCACTCAAAACAATGGTTTAGTAGCATTTTATCTGTGCTGACTGTCACACAACTGGCAACAAAGGAAAAGTCAGGCACTAGATGATAGTCTACATCATTTTTTCAACACTATTGTGCTTGTGACACCAAGAACTCAGTCATTAATTTTTAACACTGTACAGAAGTGGGAATCATAGTAGTTGTTCAAAGGGCCTGATAATACATGTTAGATTCAATGCTGAAAATTGGTCATGACCCTTCTTTTCACGTGTTGGATATCACTGAAGATAGAATTAAATGAGGGGGAAAAAAACCATCAAAAAAAAAAATCAAGAAACTTTAAAACTCACTTTCTGTCTGATTATGTAAAGTACTAAACTTGAATTTCTTTGGCATTTAATGTAGTTTCCTATTTTTAGCATATGACTTGGTTATATGTCTCTAATGGCACTCTCCAGTCATATTTTTCTCTGTAATCATCAATTTTTACTGTATAAAATATACCAGAAGTTTAGATTATACTGGCACGAATCTTTTATCCTTTTTTCATCTGAAAGCACAGCAGCACCATAGTAAACAATTAAAGCCATGCCATGGCCTGTTATGAAATGACCCATATTTAGGGGTCAGTTATTCTGAACCAGAAGATAAATCTTTGATTTCAGGTCAGTTTGAGGCTTCCCAAAACTGTGGTGAAACAGCACCCACAGTGAAGTTTTAGAGTATTCTTTCTAACTACCTACTTGCATGTTTAGTCTAAACATACACACACACAATGGAAAAAAAGAAAAAAAAAGGGATTATGTCCTGAAAAGGTGTTTCCTCCATATGATTAAAAATTGTTGGGTTCTGAAATTAGGTTTACATAATTTGATGGAGTCATATTTGAGGTAAATTAACTGACTAAGCTTCATAATATGTGTTCTACCCAACTAGACATTTGGGGGATTTTACTGCCTTTAATTTAATAAACCATCACCTCAAATCAATAAATATTTATAAAGATGATATTCAGAAAACATGAAAGAGAGTGGGCTTGACATGAATTGAAATAACTTTTTTTTCTTAATAAAACCACAAGATTTTATTTAATACCTATGTAAAATCTCTTAATGGAACAAATACCTTTCTGTTTTGCAGTTCATTCAGATTTATGTGGCTCTTTTCTGGCTTGTTTCACAAAATAATCTTTTTTACTTTGTGACTTCCCTTCCAATCCCTGTGTTACTAAGCACTGTTTATTTTAAAGCTCTAAGCATTCAACAGCAAAGTCATTTGATTTGGTGAAGTTATGTTTTCCTTTAATTTCATCATCAGTTCCTGCTTGTGTTAAAAATCAGCCCAGCATTTCCAGGAATAAAATTTTGCCGATACCTGGTGAAATTGTGTCTTAGAGAAATTGAGGGGAAAATCACTTTAATTTAAACCAGAAGAGAATTTAATGTATTCTTCCCTGTGAGGGTGGGGAGGCCCTGGCACAGGTTGCCCAGAGAAGCCGTGGCCGCCCCTGGATCCCTGGAAGTGCCCAAGGCCAGGCTGGACGTGGCTTGGAAAAACCTGGGATAGTGGAAGGTGTCCCTGCCCATGGCAGTGGGGTGGAATGAGGTGATCTTTAAGGTCCCTTCCACCCCAAACCATTCTGTGACTCGATTTGCACCCACTGAATCCTGATTTCCCTTTTCCAGGTGGATTAAAGATCAGTGGAGGAACAGACGTGGTTCAGTTCCCTTTCTCTCACTTCACGGGTGCTGCCTATTGCCTGTTAGGGGTGGCAGGACATGTTGGAACAGATCTAGTGGTGTTTCTTCTGCCAGATACTTCCCGTAAGGATGTGTGAGGTCCTAATCTGAGTGTTGTGTTATAAAATTCTTTTGACCTGTATGACACAGTTAAAGGGAGCAATGCTCCAGGGTTGCAGCTTCTTTATCCACCAAGGAATTTTTCTACTGTATTTTCCCTAACCTCAGATGGTCTTGCCACCACAGGAGTCTTTCCCAATGCAAAAGATTGTGCTGTTCTACCTCCTTTCTAGAGACTTCTGTGGTGTTTTTGAATTTTTTTTCCTTTTTAAAACCCTTCTTTGAACCCTTAAACTCTTCACGTATCACCTCGGTGCCTCTGTCCTACTTGAAGTATTTCTAGATCTCCAGACCGTTTTTTTCAGTCAGGAAGGAAAAATTCATTATTCCTGGCTTGTTTCATCTGCAGTAAATGACCAGTTAAGATTTAGTGACCAGCTATTGCCACTAGTTTGACAATAACTTAGCACAGCCATTATCTGCAGGATTTGGCACCTACTCTCATAGATGTATCCAAGACTGCAATAGGCCTTTACTAACAGCCTCAGAAGACTGAGCAAAATTAATTAATGTGCATTCAGAACACTCAATTCATCATGGTGGGGCAGAAATGGGAATTTTCTCCCCTGTTCTATGACACATGTGTGAGTGCATATATCTGAGATGGTTCCAGAGCAACAACCATTCTAATTCTCTTGTAAAACTTGTCCCAGCTTTACATCTGCAGTGATTTGGAGATGTAAGTCCTGTGGCCCTGTAAAAAAATATATTCTGCACTTTGCTGTTGAGGACAGAGTACAAGAGGTTGAGAGAATTTGGTTTATTTTGCCTTAGCAATTTAAGACTAACAAGAGATCTTGTTGCTGTTCTCAACTGCCCCGCAGAAGAATATGGAGGTGACAGAGCCAAACCCTTCTTGAATGAGCACAGGGAAAATGCAAAGGACAACAGATATCAATTGAAATGTAGGAAATTTCAATCAAATATGAGGAAAAGCTTTTTCTTCATGACAGGCTATAAAAATATTTAACCTTTGAGTCATTTCAAAGCTTGATTGGACAATTGAATGTGCAGCATCTGGACTTGATTTCAAGAGAGTTGGAGCCAACAACTCCCCAAGTCCTTTAAAATCTAAATTATTCTCTGATCTTATAATAAACTTTATGTGAATCCTATGTCATTGCTTTCTGTGCATGGCCTTTGTTGGAATGTAATTATATCATTTTGAAAAAGGAAACACCTCTGTGGCTGCTGTTGTGGAGAGTGCAGAGTCTACCTCACCTTTAGTGGCCCAGCACATAATGGGGTATATTTACTTCATTCAGATTACTTAAAAATCTAAATGTAAAAGAAAATATGTTTGTATTTCCCATTAATGTGTGATTTAGTGAAAATGTATTAATCTATTAATGGCAAAGCAGCTCTGTAGAATTTCGATTTCCCTCCAAGTCTGTTGAAAGACTCCTAATTTTAACTTACTGCTCCAGCCTTCTAAAGAACCAACCAGTAAAATAATTTTTTGACCTTTTCATTCTCTTGGTTAGTGTTGTGTCAAAATGCTTTGCAGAATATTTTAATCAAATACAGAAACTTGTGTTATTCTTAAGATTAATAGTTACAGTTTCCAATGCTTTAAGTACCATTATGTTAACAAACATTGAAATGTTAATTATAAGAATACATTAGATGACCTTAAATATATATTTCAGTGAATTTAAATGTAGGGGTTTTTTTTCAGAATTATGAAGCAAGGGACAAAAAGAGTGGACAATAAATAAAAATACACAAAAATCACAAGGCAACATAGGCACAGAAGAGAGAATATAATCCATTACCTTGCAATTTAGGAGACTTCAAATTTCACCTACTGATTCTCAAATAAAACCAGAAACTAGTTGTACAAATAAGACATAAATATGTTAAAATAAGACAATATTCTCTTTTCAAAGTCTATTGAAGCATTATTTCAAAACCTCACATGACAGAAAATTAACCATATCCCCAGACATATTCTTTCAGTGGTTAATCATTTTCACATAAAATTGTAGAAGGTTGTTTCAGGCTTGGGTGTTTGTAGCTCTCCAGCAAAACAATGAAGGGCTTGTTGTAGGCACTTGTCCCACCACGGAAAAGAAGTAATATTGTCTCACTACCTTGTGCTGCAGAGCCCCATCATTCAGGCTCTCACCTGGGAAGGGGGGATCAAAGTTTAATATTCTCATCATGCTGAGAGTGCTTTGTTTATATAGTGAAGCATATTTTACTTTAGGGCACTCACAGTCTTCCCAGTCAATGCCATTTATTAAGCCAATGTGAGGGAACAAGGGAAAATAATTCCATAAATCAGGGATTAGGAACTAATCTACAGTGCCAGGATTTGAGACCTAATTCCACTGAATATGTAACCACCACGAAGGAAAGTGGAACACTGTTGGTGGGATAATTTCAGAGAAAGGCATAACCACATACTGCGAGTTAACTGGGATACACTTGTGAGTAATGAGAGATCTGCGGCTGAATCTCCACAGGTAGAGAAGAAAATTGAATTTCCTTGCCCTGTCTCTTGTTTGAGTGCCTAAAACAGTGGCTTATTGACTAAAAAATGGGTGATGTTCCTTCCTTGCATATGTCTATTTGGTACCCCCAGAATTTAAACCAGGTCTAGATTGAAAATTTCACTCAGAACTCATTGTTTTCTTTTTGCAGGTGGGGAAAGAAAGAAAGAGCTATTTTTCATCTTTCTCTGTTGAAATGTGGAAACTCTCAAGAAGCTGAAATTAGAGCAAATGCAACTCTTCAGCTGAAATTTAGACCAGGTTTGATAAAGAGTATTAAAAAGTCATGTAAGGTAGATAAAACTTTGATGATAACATGGCCAGGGAATGACTCTTTGCTATATTATTAGTCAAGGGAGACATAGCAGATTTCAATGTGACTTCAGGCTTTTTTTTCTCTCCCTGATTTAATTTTAGCTTTTGCCTCACACTTGTATGAAATTAAAATTGAAAGGACTGTGCTCTCTTTGCCCACAGTCTTGAAAGTGCAGATGTATTAACTGTTGCTGAATTGATAAAGATCTCAAAGCTCATATACAAATTGTGCTAATAATGTAAGAGAAACCCTGTATAAGTTGAGTATATAGATCTTATTTATATATGACAAAAGGTGAACAACACCTCTGTTTTTCATATATTTGTCTATTTTCAAGGTGTAGTGTATCTGTAAAACAGAGGCCTGAGCTGCACAATTTCTATTTACCAATCTCTCTTTTCTCACTAGCATGAATCTACATTAGAAGTTCAATATATATTGTATTTTAAATGAAATATGTTTCCAACAGAATTCATATGTCCTATGGGACTAGGGGAATATTTCTTTAATAGGCTGAAACAACAATAAGTAGTGAGAATAAATAACACAATCTGCTTTGCTTTACTCTTGTATAAGCTATTCCAAACTTAACGGAAGTATTCTGGACTAAACTTCCAGCAGGGCACTGTGCATGGAATTCATAAGCAAGAAGAATTTCAAAGCTGTAGAGAAGCAAAGTAGAATATCTGTGAGCTATCAAGATATGTCAGATGCTGAAGTAACCCAAATTTTGACTTAAAATATATTGATGCACACACAAACACAATCCTTTCTCTCTACATGTATGCACATACATATATATATATATATATATATATGTATGTTATATTTATAGGAAAGTTGAACTGAATGGAATAAAGATGATTCTCTCTCACTCTAACCACTCTGTAGAATATGCTAATGGAAATTGCAGCTCTGGTCTCGAATTCTGAAAGGGTTTTTTTTCTAAAAAAGAACATTACACTTGAGGGTTTTAGAGTACATATTCAAGAGCTTTACTACACTTTAAAAGAGGCCAGTTACTTTTTTTCTCTGTAAGGTCCTGCTGTCATCAGTAAAAGGAAAAGACAGACAACAGGACACAGATAATTATACAATGAAAAAACCCAAGTGTGGACTTCTCTTCATCAAAAAAAAAACCCCAAAGAAAATACATACCTTGGTTTCCATGTGATTTAAACCACTTACAGTCTTCTTCCAGTACCAAATATAATACCAGCTGCAATTATGTTTTTTCTTCTGACCTTTTCACTGATATGTAGTGACATTATCACTTTGACACATCAGAGCAGGATAATTAGAAAATTAAGCGGTTTTTTATGAATAGAAACAATCTTAAATTAATTTAGTCAACTCAGGAGAGCTTTTTTCAGAACTGCAGTGACAGAGACTGACAGGGAGGTATCCTGCTGTGAGTGAAGACCCAAACATAACATGTTTCCACATGAAAGAAGACAGGCAGTTAGTTTCAGTGCTTCTAAATTATTATACAGCCACAAGAGATATGGGAAAAATACACAGAGATTTGTTCTGTTGCATTGTTAGGGCATTAGGTCTATCATATTCTCTTCCTGTTTGCAAGCCAGTGACCACATTCCTCTACACAGATAGAAGGGTAAATGTGATGCACTGGAAAAAAAAAAAAAAAAAAAAAAAAAAAACACAGCACATTCAGAACTTTCCCCAAAGAGTTTGGGCAAAAGCTTCAGTGAACTTGCACCAGCATATTCACTTTGGTTAAACTTCCAGCGTGAAGGATTTCACATTATGGAGGGCTGAGAAGTTCTGTCACCTTCCACAAGAAGGTTTTATATACTGAAAAATTATACAGAGTTTGAGTGAAATAGGCCCTCTACCTCCTACTGTGTCCTTGGCTTTGCTTGAGAGAGGCTTACGGCAGGTAAGTACAGTGAGGTAAAAGAACTTTACAATGGTTAAACCCGTCAAAAGCAAGTTCATAATCAAAGCAGCGTCGACTCTCACTCCTGTGTAATTGGGAGATCATAGAACAGTTTGGCCTGGAAGGGATCTTAAAGCTCATCTCATTCCACCCCCTGCCATGGGCAGGGACACCTTCCACTATCCCAGGTTGCTCCAAGCCCTGTCCAACCTGGCCTTGGACCCTTCCAGGGATCCAGGGGCAGCCACAGCTTCTCTGGGCACCCTGTGCCAGGGCCTCCCCACCCTCACAGGGAAGGATTTCTCCCTAATATCCCATCTAACCCTGCCTTCTTTCAGTTTGAAGCCATTTTCCCTTGTCTTACCACTAGAGTGAACAGGTATTTGCAGAGACAAAAGTGGGAACCACAGGTGGATTAATTTCCTCTCTTTTCCCTTCATAATTCTTGATACTGTATGCGGTGATCCAGGTTATTTAGCCCAGTCAATTGACATCTGATTTACATTTAGTAAAGTTTATTATAAGTAATTACTTCAAACATATTTTGTTTCCATGTCAATATACTCTCAATTTTTTCACAACATACCCAGCTTATGCAATTTATGTAAAAATGCTAAAATTAATATAATTCAAAATACTATATCTGATCAATAAATTAAATTTGACTGCAACTCAAAATACTCCTGTCTGTTCTATTGATAATATTAATACTGCACTAATGCCCCAATTAATTTCCCTACAGAGTTTCTCTGTGTAGATTCCTGCATGGAAAATAATTTCTTTGAAAAGTTAAACAGCACAAAAAACCACTAGACTGTCATAATGAAGAAAGCTGTGATGGTCATTAGTTGCTACAATATTTAAGATTTTTAAAAATAGTGGGTTTTTATTTTTTTGCTTGGTTCAAGACATCGCTTATTTCATTTTTTTTTAAATTTTGAAATATGTGTTTAAATATTAATGAAATTTAGTTTCTTACTACATTAAATATCTAACAATTGTTTTATAATTTAAAATCTGTGATTTTAATGGAAAAAAATCACGTCCAAATAAAGGTTATTTTTCATTCTCACATTTCATTCCCTGGTGTTATTAGCTGTCACTTATGGGGCAGAAACACCTAAGCAGTGCGAACCCTCAAATCTTTACATGTTTCCTATTCATATGCACTCCACTTTTATATGTGGGCTCTTTAGGAGAAGATGAGTTGATTTACTCAGGCAATTACCTTCAGCTGTGCATAGTTTTCAGCAAATCCTACTGCCTTTTATATTCTCTATTGAACTTCTCCTTATCACGCTTTTTTGTGTTACATAAAATATAAAAGGAAAACGTTATATTATCTCTCTTACAGTGGTTTAGCTCATAGATCAATGCCACCACACAACTCTGTCATATAAAGTACTTAATGATTTCCAAGTTATGTGAGTTGAGACAGAAATTACCATTTTTTGCGTTGTGTCTAGTGATATTAAGGCTATATGACTATGAAAATAAGTATTAGCCTACTGATAGATAAACTATTTATATTTAGTCCAGAGACCTATGGAAAGAAAGTTTTTAAAACTCTGTGGGAATAATTTATCCTGTTGGTCCGTCATCCTGAAATGTTGAAGAGCTGAATTATTTGATCCGGTATCCCTTGCATCAATGTTGAATGGAAACCTCTTCTGTTCATCTTCTCCTGGGCTTCAGAATGGGCACATGGCTTTCAACACAAGCTGCCTCATAAATAAGGGATCTCAGTTATTACAGTCTCCCAGGCATGTCACACCATCTGCCTCATCTTGTTGAAACATCCCAAACCGTGGTATGTTCAAAGAATATCCATACCCAGTCAAAACTTCAAATGTAAAAGTAGCCAGATTTTACTGTCCTATCGCTGCTTCATTTTTCTGAGGGGCAGTTTCATTATTCTTATGATTTGGCACAACCCTTGAAGAAGAACATCCCTGAAGAGGTTCATAACATACATTACACCATGATCATACCACAGACTCCTCCACCTGCCTTTCTTACCCAACTGAAATTCTTGGAAGCTTTGGGCAATATTGACTAATGCCTTAGAAATTAGCAATTTGATTCCCTTGTTTCATAGCCTCTTTGTATTATCACGCTGTTAAAAATCTCACAGGTCTCTTTTACTTTCTGCTGAGGGAGCTGGGATTGTGTAGCCTAGATAAAAGGAGGCTCAGAGGCGACCTTATTGCTCTTTACAACTCCCTTAAAGGAGGTTGTAGCCAGGTGGGGGGCGGTCTCTTCTCCCAGGTAACGATAGGACAAGAGGAAATGGCTTCAAATTGCTCCAAGAGAATTTTAGATGGGATATTAGGAAAAAATTCTTCTCAGGAAGGCTTGTCAAGCATTGGCACAGGCTGCCCAGGGAAGCAGTGAAGTCAATATGCCTGGAGGAATTTGAAAGATGTGTGGATGTGGCACCTGGGGACATGGTTTAGTGGTGGCCTTGGTGGTGCTGTGGGAATGGCTAAACCTGATGATTTAAGACGTCTTTTCCAACCTCAGTGCTTCTGTGATTCTCTGATTCTAGGGCATCATTCAACATGAACTCCAAATGCAGTGATAAATCAGAGGTGGAGCAGGCCACTAGTCTGTGTGCATTGTATGAACATGATGAGTTTGGTTAACTTTGGGTGTACTTTGTGTAGGTACCTACTTTGTTTGCAAATACCCTTTCACAGCCAGGAACAATTTTCCAGTTAAGATCTTACTCCACACATCACCTGGAAGGAGGGAGAAGAATGCAGGGCTCCTAATTCTGTGTGAACAGCTACTAACAAGACCCCTCTCTTCACCAACAGTGTTCAGAAAAATCCAAACTGAACAGGACAGAGTTAAGGTGGGAAAGTTGCACTGAACCTAAAGGCGACATAAAGCTGCAGAAAATGGCTTGACCAAAATGCCTGAGAGATGAGGCAGAAACCGTTCAGAAAATTGGAAATTGTGAGTCATTAATGATGCATATTGTTCAATTTACAAATTAAATTAATTGTGTTAAAAGTTCACGGTTGTGAGTCAAGTAATTTTTCAGAGTATGCACGTATTTTGAACCATTAAGGAATTTCTGTGGATGGAAAGTGAGCTGCTTTTGATGATTATGTCTCTCTTTTAAGAACCCTAAATTAAATTTATAAAATGTCAGGCAAATTACCCGTGTGAGCATTTCTGAGGCACAAAACCCTTTTAAGGATGTTATTGCTTTGTCTGGTAAGACCCGCTATGCCTGAACATACGCCACACGCTGCAGCAGCTGGCCTTTTGAGCATTAAAAGCTTCTGAAACTTCTCAGAGAATAAAGTCATTATGAGGTGTATTTTAAAATTAATCCAATAAATTAAGCAAGACCTTATTAAATTCAAGTTACATTTATGTTTTTTTCTGTTCCATAGCTATGAAAGAAAGAAAAAAACACTACTTTTGTTCCCTGTTCATTAACTGCTGCACTGCAACTGTTTAGATGGCAAGTATGTACCTTACTCTTTTATCAGATTTATTTTTCCAGACATTAATTTGTTGGAGAGTCTATTTTTATTATTTTTTAATAGCTTTTGTTTTGGTTTTTTTTTCAGATCAGTACAAAAGGAATATATTTTTTTAACATTTTATTATTTTACTTATGTATTTATGTTTTCTGCATGCAGAAAATAAAATACACAATGAAAAGTCTTACCTGAAAGGAATGTATATTGATTTGTGATCTTGTTTTGTATTATATTTCACTCTGTTGTCCTGGCTCCATTTAGGTGATATGATGATTTCAGTTTAGAAGACAGATTTTCATCTGGAAGCTGAAGAAAGCTTTTTCTCCGAGTTCATCATCTTATTTCTGCTTCTGCCAGAGGAATTTGTGAAATTTCTTGAAGTACTCGGAACAAAATTCAGCTTTAAGCTGGAGAAGTTTGTAGTTACATGATTGAATGGCAGACACTGGAGACATGCAGGAAAATTTCCTTACCAAGGTATAGCACATAGTTCACCCCAGCTGGTGTTTGTAATCCCCAAGCCACAGTGTCTGTGAAAATATTCTGGTAGAGAATTTGAAATCTGGTTCTATTGCAGCTTAATGACCAGCAGGCTGCTGGTTCCTGCTCTTCCCTGGCCCTATAAGCAGAAGACAAAGTGAAAGTTTTTATAAGTAACAGGAGTAACATCAAGTTTCCATGATAAAAAATAAGAGATACTACACACATCCCCGTGTGAAGAGTCCTAAGGCAGAGGAGAGTCCTGGCCACAGGAGTGAGGTGGAACAAGAAGGACACATTAATGATGAATTTTAAACACAGCCAGGATGAATTGCCTTTGAAACCCATTGAAACCTTTACAAATGTGGACACTTCCATGGAGCTGGTCAAGTTTCCTGAGCCTCCAGGAAACCCTCTGGAAATGATACCCAACTTTCATGGGCTTTTGGGCACTGATGGTAAGAAAAACTGTGCTGAAAGAAGTACTTTAATGCCTCTCAGCGGCTTTTCTTTTCTTTAAATACAGAATCCCTGGCAGCCCTGTGACTGTGAGCAGCACTGGCCCATGAGCCATGAGATAACAACATCCCATCCCTCACTCCAAAACTGGCACTTTTCTCCATGTGCTGAGGGACTCTTATTCCAAACCAGAGACTTCTGTTTTGCAGGGGTGACTCACAGCCTAGTGGAAGGCTATAAATATTCATTCCAAAAATGCCAGAATCTGTCTGTCTCACCAGCCTGTTTCAAATTAAAGCCTACTGCTTGTATTGAAGGAGGGAGTCTGGGATGGTGGATAATGAAAGCTAAACAGGAACAGATCTGAGCAGCCACTGCTGCCGTGACATTCTGACACAAAGACATGAAACTAAAATGCTTCACCTTAAACGCATCTTAGGAAAGTTTCATGTAAAAAATCACAGTAGCATGTGCTAAAATACAGTGGTACGAGCTGTCAGTACATGAATTGAGGTCTAGGGAGCTATTTTTGATTAAGTATGACAAGCGAAAAGGACAGATACTGAGTTAATAATCGGTTCCAAGATTAAACACACCTCTTTTTCTTAGCTTCACAGTGGATGGCACATTCATGTTTTATAAATTCCCACTGTCTAGATCTCAGGAGGTGTGGAAATTTTTTTTTGTTTTCACCCATGTCTGTTTTAAGTAACTTAAAGAGAAGACAAAACCTATTCTACTTCAAGAAACGATTCATTCAAAAAGCAACAGCTACAGGTAGAATTTAAATGCACCTACTTCAAAAATGGAAATAATAACTACATTGTTTAGCTAGGTGTATGTATTCGTGAATATTATGAAAGTGTGTGATAGTGTTTTTCTTGTTGCTCTGGACATGCTCTCAATACTTTTTTTTTTCCCTGGATCAGCATGAAATTTTCAGAAATCAGGATTTGGGAGCCTATACGATTATTAAAAATTGAACATACCTAGGCAAAGAAAGTACCTAGGCAAAGAAAGGTGGCCCACTGCTTCGGTGAGCAGTAATTTAAATTAAAGTGCTTAGTGGCATCAGGTGCCACTCCAGAAAGAGAGGAATCCTGTCAGCTCCACTTGGAAACCTCAGACTCCCTACAAAGTCTTCAGCGGCTCAGCCATTAAGTGGGCAACAGAATTTGGCACTAGGATTTCTCTTTTATCTTTAGGAACTTCCACCAATTGCTGAGAAAATTCCTATAAAATGTCAGTGTCATATTTGCCAACTCCACTTAGATGGGCACAGTGCAACTTAATTGGAATTAAACTTATGTTTAGGCAGCAGAGTTGCATGACAGCTTTATGAAATTTAGTAGCAGGATTCAGCTTGCTGTTTAAAATGCCCGAATCCAGGAATCTCTGTGTGGGAGCAGTGTGTGGGCTGGGTGATTACTACATGCAGTGTATCCTCGTAGTACACTCAGAGGGGGTTAGAGAGCTCTTCAGATCATCCTGAAGTAGACCCTGACATTCATTCAGTCAAAAGAGTTTCTCTTGTCAGTGGCTAAATCAGCCAGGGGTTTGATAGCATTGTAGAAAATCAGCTTCAACCCTCATGTGATATTTCCTAGAGTTCCTGAAGTGTTTTCTCAGGCTGCTGGATGGGATATGAGAAGTTGTTAATGAACACAACTTCATTGCCTTCAGGAATAAGGCTCTGTTAAAGTCCTGGAGAAGAAGAAAAATGGAATTTTTATTCTTCATTATACTTCCATCCATCTGGGTGGATGTATGGAAACAATGGTTCTCAAAGCTGATAGGACCAGAACTCAGCTCCAATGGCTTCAGCTAAAAATCTACTTTATGCCAGGTAAACCTTGGTATGATAAAATGTGAAAAAAAGGTCCCTTCCAATCCAAATCATTCTGTGATTCTACTGCTCAGTTCTCCACTGTCCCTGCAAATTCCAGTGATAAAAACTCAACCAGAAACACTCCTGCTGCAATACTGCAAAAACCAGACACCATCCAAATTAATTCCCCTTGTCATTTGATCAGTGTTTTGCTTGAGGTAACAGGTTTCACAGAATTTCTCTTTGAAATGCTGTTCAAAGCATCCTATCACAGAACAGTGTGAGATGTCACCCATGGTATTTTATCTTTGCATGTGATAAGGTACATTTCAGGCTGCTGCATCATGTCCCTGTGTGGGGTGCATTCTGTAGCATTTAATCACACCATTCAACGTGTGTGTTCTGAGGTCATTTCTGTAGACATTTCCTCCACCACAAAGCTTGGCCTTTTAGCAGCAGGTAAACTCTTCAGGGGAAATGTTTCAGAGGGGAAGCTTGAACACATGTGAAAGTACAGGAATACAACAGAGCACAAACGAGGGAGGAACCTAAGAACACCATTAACCCCTCTGCTGCTGACAGCATTTATTTCACTCATTTGTCTATGGGAAGGAAGAAGGAAAAAATTGTTCCTTGGTTGTTTTTTCAGCATTAAGGTTGGAAAAGACCCCCAAGATCATCAAATAGATGAGCTATAACCTGGTAGGATCTCATTAGGGACCATTTTGGTAACTGACAGCCAAAGTAACTTTTAGTCATCTCTTGAGATTCCTAAAAAAAAAAAAAAAAAAGTCTTTTTCTTTGTTCCCACTCATCAGGGATTTGCTCTGCCACCAGAAGAAAGTTCTAGATGCCTTTACTTTTCCTCTGCAAGTCCCAGCTGCCATAGCCCCAGAAGGCCAATTTAACACTTAGGATGCAAAACATCTTCTCAGCCCCAGTCTCCCCAGTTCCCAGTGGGAAGAAAAGGTATAAAAGTGGCATTTCAAAATTGGTGGAGAAAAATGTTCACATCTTTATTCTCTGATTTTCTTGATAATCTTTTACCTCCGAAGCACAACATCTCCAGGCAGCATCTGGCAACAGAGCTGCTGAGAACCCAGCTAAGGAAAGAACACAGTTTGACCTTTGGAAATCAATCCATAGGTGTCTGCTCTTCATCCCTGGATACACCTCAGGCCAGTGACATAAGCAGGTAAGCAAGATTGGAAACCGTATTCAGATCTCTTCAAACACAAACTATTCCATGAATCTGTGGTAAAGATAAAGACTGAGGGAGAGAGAGTAATTTACATTAAATATTAGTACTTTTACTGAAATGTGGTCAGTTATGTTTTTATGAATGCTTCAAATAAGGCATGTTATACAAGTATATGTCCAAACATAGAAGTCTACTTCCACAGAGTTAAAAAAAACCTCATAAAAATAATTATGAAATAGTTCATGAAACACTCAGGAAATGTCTTCTTAAAATTTGATGGAATATTACATAAAGATTAAAGAAAATATTCTAACCATAAGTTTAATAAAATATGTGATTAAGATCACAAAAATGGTCCCCATGAAATTTTCTTGAAAGATATAATCAATTACTTTGTTACATTGCATAGAATATTAACGAAATTTTATTCCTCAGATATTATCATTTTCATGACGTTTCATAGAAATATTATCAAAATGTCAAACAGAGCATAAAGAAGTAATCACAACCACAAAAAACAAAAAAAGACATGAAAGTCACTTTTTCATGCGTAAAACATGTCCTTTAAGAGTACACTTCTTAAACTCATATATAAATACTAAACCTGGGTTTTCAAAGAGCTTTTGAAAACACTTCTCTTCAAAAGAAACTTCGTTGTCATGGGATAAAAAGAAAAGTTGTCCCATGGATTAGCTACTGAATAATGAATGAGGGAAAAGGTAGGAAATAATTATAATTTTTACAATGAAGGGAAGTTGCCAGCATAGGTAATACAGAGAAGTTACAGAGAGTGAGCTGAGAAATGTTATTGATTATTCAAATTTAGCCAAAGGAGTAAAGAGAGACTCAGCTGTAACAGCAGCTGAAGGAGGTCATGGGTCTGAGTGACAGGAAAATAAAAAATGACATTAGATGTTGATAAATGAAGAGCATTGTAGAAACATCTCAGAATCGCTTGAGATAAGTCTGAGAAAATATTAATAAGCAGAGGCAAGCCAAAAAGCAAAATGATGCTGGATTATTGGGAATGAAATAGAAAATCAAAGAGGAAATATTTTAAAGCCACTTTGTAACTTCTGAGAGAGGTCACATATTGAGTACTACCCTTGCTTACATCCAAAACTGTGAAGTAAAACTGAAAAAGGTGTAAAAAGGAAAGAAGCAAATGGCCAAAAGCAGGCAGGCATTCAGCAGGGTCTGTGTGAGAGATCAGAATGAGGCACAGAATTCAAAAGGGAGCAATTGAAATTCTACAGGGAGGGATCTTACAAATACAGCATTTCCATCTTGGTCCATCAGCTGACTTACATCCATTAGGTAGGGGTTAAACTTAGCTGAAAATAAGGACAAACTCCTTTGCAAATTGATACTTAAGAATTTCCTTGCTCCTCTGCATCAGTGACCCTCACCATTGAATCTCTTGATTATGCTCTTTTTTATAGTTATAAAACTCTTATCATCAATGGAAATTTCTGCATCAACTCCATGGTCAAATTTGTTGCTGTTTTATTTTTACCTGGAGAACAAAACCCAAACAGATTTTAAGTATGCAACACAAGTTACAGATCCAACATCTGGTCTTTATGGAGCGAGTTTGCAGAGCCATAACTCCTGCCCTCCACAGCATTCACACAATGTTATAAAAAAACCAAACAGGATCACCTTGCAAAAAACCACTGTTTACTTCTCTGAACCTGGAGAAGGCAGAAGGAAGGGTAATTGCTCAGCTGATGCAAAACGAGGCTCAAGGCTACAATTATTTAAACAGTGATGCCCGCTGGCCATGCCTTCAGCTACTGAGCAGAGATGCTTCCCTCCCCTACAGCAAGTAAACTTGAAAAGGACTGATATATTGTGTACAAAAATGTATCTTTTCATTCCAAATCCAGTTGCAGCTACGTATCTGATGGAAGAATGGGTTTGTTTGGAAGTATTGCAAAGACAGTAGAACATCTACTCATTATTAGAGACAAATCTGGAAGTGATGTTTCAGCCTTTCGGATTATTCTCTGATGAAGTGGGTCAGTTTTGGTAGATTTTTCTATGTGGTAAGTTTAACCGTTCTTTAATCATCTTTGAAGAACCTCCATGGACTCACTCCAGTTTGTCCGTGTCTCTTTTATACTGGGAAGCCCATCATGGATGCAGAAATCCAGGTGTACCTCACCAGTGCTGAGTAGAGGGGAAGAATCCCCTCCCATCACCTGCTGGGAAAGCTCTGTCTAAAATGAATGTATCGATTTTCAAAAGGTTTTGCGTTATTTATCAGGATTCTTTTGAATATAGAATTTATAAATGGTTCTGGTTTGTTATCTAGATGTACATCAACAACAAACACTGTTTTCTTTGAAAGAAATCTTCTTGTCAAATGTTTATGATGCCAAGAAACAGCATCTAGATCTGAAAATTTATTCTAAATTGCTTTCTTAATTTACTTCTCCTTCCCCCGTTCTCTTCTCAGTGAGTTGAACATATTTTTGAAAAGTGTATCTTTTCAGAAATTAAAAAGCACAATTTTCCTTCTTTGGAAAGAAAGGAAGATAAATAGCACAGCACTCTATGTGACAATGGGAACAGTATGAAATGAAACAGTAGAGTAAGAGTCAACACTGTAACATTTGATTTACAAACCTGGATCAAAATTACATACAGAAACAAAAAGCTGGAAGTTTCATACTCTTCATATGCTGTCATCTGTGCTTATTTTGTGTTCTGGTACCACCTCAGGGTTCTCTTTGTGGAATATTTAAACTCTTAATGTAGGCAAAATAACTTCAATGATAAAGTCCATAAATTCTCTTTACTTGTATAATTACAGTCAGTGATTCAGTGGCTGTTGTGAGGCAAAGGGTAGGTAATTCTAAATCTTCATAAAATTTGAAGATAAAGAAGGTAAATGTGCTATCATGGTCATCTAGACTGACCTGCATTGGCTGAATCATTTCTCCCAGTGAAAGAATCCTGTAATGGTTCCAAAGACTCAAGGTTAAATGAGAACATCTATAGAATGGTGCTCTGTACCACAAAGATTATCTCAAAGGTCTGGATTTTATCTGAATTTGTCAAAAAGGCACCTAGTACAGACCATGCAATTACGGGCTCCTCCTTACAATCAGGGAAATTCAGTCATTTGGAAACAACTGTCCAGGCTACATGGGAAAACATCATCCCAGAAGTGTATATTTTTCTAGATAACTAAGTTTCTGAAGTCTAAAATTAGGTGAAGTGCATCTCTGAAAAAAGGATTTTTAAAAACAGATTTTTAAAAATTAATTTTTAGGTTTGGCCCTCTGTATGCATGGCAAGGTAATAGATTATCCCCCTCCACTAACTGAAACAGAATAATGAATTTCCAAGTGTATTGGTCCTAAGACAAGCTGGATGGAAAGGTTCTCCAGGATAATATGCTGTTCAAAACTGTCTCATGATCATTTGCTGACTCCACACTGGTGCACCCCAAAACTGATCGCATCATCAGCCAGAAGACAATACCATGTCCATGTGAGGGGAAATGTTCAGTGTATGAGGTTAAAAATTCAGGGACCAAGCAGCTCTCTAATAAATGCACGCAGGCAGCTGAGCAATAAAAGCTGCAAGTAAAGAAGCATCCACAGAACAGTTTTGGTTTCCTTCAATAAGTATGAGAATGGAAGAGTGGAATGGCAGGAAAGGGACTCTAGCACCTGCCATCACTCTGACACAGCCTGATCAGGAGAAAGCTACCATATGACAAAGAAATATTTTGAATTATCATAAAATATATATATATAATTTTTTTTTATATAATTTGACCAAACTCCATGGTCCTTTTGCTAAATACATGTTCTACTTAAGTGAGTCTTCAAGCTGAATAAGTAATATGAGATTTCTTAAATTTTAAGAGTTGTAGGGTAGTGCAGAAAGAGTTACAGGGTAATGTGCAAAGATGCCTTAAAATTAACCCAATTTCTATCTGAAGGCATTTCTTCCATTTCTACCTCAGCCTGGAGTCCACATAGTTTTTTCTATTTTTTTTTTTTCCTTAATGCATGAAACATAAATAGTGATGAAAATATTAAGGAAGCCTAAAGTGAACAGTGGGTTTGTGTATAACCAATTCCACTGAACATCCTCGAACAGTGGGGTTTAACTGGGTTACAACTGGTGCTGTGCTTGAAGAGAGGGAGACGTGTGTGAGGATTGTTAATTGATTTATTTGCCATGTATTTACAGTGCAATGAGACTGTTTTTAGCCATGCCTTCTGTTCCCATCTCCCACTTTCAGAGCAGCAGATTAGACCAGCCTGGGCAACAGAATAAAGCACTTGCAGCAACCTGGGATAGTGAAAAGTGTTCCTGCCGAGGGCAGGGAGTTGGAACAAGGTGGTCTTTGAGGTCTCTTCCAAAACAAACCATTCTCTGATTCTGCTCCTCCCTTGGGCTGGGCAGCATTTGTGTGGTTCAGGTCATACAATCCAAGTTCTGGGCTCCTCAGTGCCAGAAAGAATTTTCTTAATTTTGCGAGCATTTTTATATGTAATCTTAGCACTAGAAGAACTGTGTGCAAAAATCAGTGCTACACAATGTGAGCTTTAATAATCATCACAAGCCTTGCTGATCTGAATGGAACGCTAAGAAAATGCCTGCCAGAGGCTTTCAGTGCATGGCCTATATCCAAACCTCCAGGCAATTGACAAAGTCAGTAAGAAAGGACCGTCCTGAGAGAATGCTGAGGGGATAAACCTATTGTGACCACACATCACAGCTTTCAAAGGCCAAACCCCTCCTGTTCCTCAGACAAAAATCCGAGCAGCAATATGATGAAATAAGTGCTATTGGATTGCAGCAGAGAGGTACAATTTGTCTCACCATTTAACTCCTTGTGTTCATAACCACGAGAGATTTCGTAATGAGCTGATTGCCAATTATCCCATGACACAGAGAGAATGGTTGTCTGAAATAGGCAGACCCTGTGAGACATTTAGGGAGAAAACTGACAGGCAGTTTGCTGTAGTTTCAGTTTCTAAAATCATCTGAGGTCTGAGCCATTGTATGCAGAACGTGCTACAGCACAGTGTCTTTCAAGTACAGGAACATTGTCACAATCTGCCAGTTTTAAAGTGAAAAATAAAACAATCCTCTGGAAATTCGATGAAGATATAACATAGAATTTCAATACATGTGGGAGATAATACTTATTCCTACTTTTGTTCAGAAATAAATTAAATCCTCACTTTGTCTTTGATTGTTTCTTCTGATTTGCTGCACTCTTTCCACTTCCTCCAAAATTTTAACTGCCATTAAATTCAGATTCCACCATGTACTGAGATGAAATAGACACAGAACATGTTCTGATTATATTAAGCTCAATCATTGTGAGTTAAAATTATCTATTTGTAGACTTACATTCCATCTTAATCAGGAACTTGATCTTGACAAATCTTGAACAAGCCAGTCTAGAGGCAATTATCTGTGTCTTAAACCCTGCATGTTCCTGGAAAGTCACTTATCCAAATGGAAATCTGGCACCTCAGGAGGCAGGGTCCTTAGAACACATCCTTTCTGAGGGGTGAAGGAAAAGCAAGGAGGGACAAAACAGTAAGGAGGTATTTTTAAACGGAGGTATTTAAGAACTGCAAATATTGAGTTGAAACATTTTCTTTGAGTTCAGTGCACTTTGTACTTTTGTACATGATGACTTCTTAGCTGAGGTCTGTCCTTTCTACAAATAGCAAGGCATTCCATAGACAAATAAAACTCATGTTCATATTATTGAATAGAATGGCAAAATTTCTATTTATTTTGTCAGGAAGAGGAAAAAAGGCAGCTTTGCATTTGGAGATGCATATTGATAGGAGAGACAGCTTAAAGAAATTAAACTACACTTCAGTGAACTAATTTAGTCAGATGAACCTGACCCTTGTCAGAGCATATCATGTCTCTTTCATAAAGGGCACCAGTTTCATTTACATGCCCAGCTCTGGCTTTAAGTGAACTCATGATGGAAGCATCTTGGCGTGCTCTTCTCTTCTCCCAAGATGCAGGACACATTCATGACATTTCTTCACACTCAAAGGAATTGAGTTGAACTTTATCCCAATGGGAAGGGATTTAGGTATTACTGCAGTAATTAGTGCATAGGAGGGACTAGTTGAAGAAGAAAACACATCATTTACAAAGAAAATAACAGATAGTGACATTAATTGCTAAGCTCTGTTCTGCCTATTAAAAGTTGAATGAGGCAGCTTGACAAATGGTTTTTTAATGATAAGCATGGGGTTTTTTTGGTGGTGGTTTTATTTTTGACATGCTCAGGATCTGGTTGGTCTCATTTGGTTTGAACTTTTGTGCTGGGCAATCCCCAAGATATGTCCAATCAGATAACCAGACCCACCACAATAACATTTTATCAGCTGCCAATAACCAACAGTTAAAAAAAAATATAACAATTACTCTTAACAGTGATGCTGCCTCTCTCTCTGATCTCCCAATTCTTTTCTCTCATCCTGTATTTTGAATAAAAGGTCTTTAGAGACACGGTTAATTGAGTATGAAAGGAAAGGATTGTATTTAATAACCCAGGGAATCTTTCTCAATCCTGTGTTCCTTCTTTGGTGGTGCACAGGGCAGTGTTCAGCTTTATTTTATGGACCTTCTGAGAAACAGCAAATTTTAATATTAACCTGGCCATAAGGAGATTTTCCCTCTGCCCAGTCATCTACAGCATGAAAGAGCCAGATGCTAAGGAGTGGGAGAATATGCAGGGTAACTATTGCAAAAATTCTAGTTTTAGTAGGATTATAATGATCTCCTAAATTCTCTGTGCCAATGGTTTCTTTCAGGCCTTGACCAAAATCCCATCATGGTCAATTTTAGTGCTCAGAAAGACTGGATTTGAAATAGTATCCTTGACTTTAAAATAATAAGAGCTTCCACTGAAAGGAATGGACCTCCCATCAGTCTAATGCAGAGTTTGCCTCACTCTTCAGCAGAAGCCATTAGAAAGATTTCAGTGAAAATCTTGCGTTTAAAATACCATGAAACCCTTAAAGGGAACAAAAAATCCACCAAAACCAAACATACAACTAAAAATCCACAGAAGACAAACACATGGGAAGACTGTATTTAAAACTACAGACCTAAAGGATTCTCTGTATGGAATGCAACTAAATTATTTAGATGATAAAAGACACTGATAATATTCCTATGAAGCTATTTTGATACTAAAATACGGCACCACAAATGTTGCTTATCAGGAAGGATTTCTAAGTAATGATATGAGGAGGTGTTTGCTACACATTTTATTTCCTGTCTAAAATGCTTTTAAAGATATGTTTTTTAAATGTAATGGGTTGTGGGGGAGTGAAGAAAAGCAATTACTTCAGAAGGAAGTTTGTAAAATATTTATATTTGTTCATTTTTTTCCCTAATTTTAAGTTACAGAATCACATAGGATCACAGAATGGGTCAGGATGGAAGGGACCGCAGAGGGTCGTCTGGTCCAACCTCCCTGCCCAAGCAGGGTCATCCTAAATCAGAATGTTATCCTTGTGTCAGTCAGTCTTTCACAGCTGGAAGTCTCACACTGCAGAAATATGGAGCTTAAAATGATCCCACAGCCAAATTAACAATTTTGAGGCTTACCCATTTTTTTGTGCTTTTGCTTCACCAAAACAAGATGTGACCTCCACACAGGAATGATTAGACATCCAGAATTTCTTCAGGGTATGGTTCATATAATTAGGAAACAAATAAAAAAACCCAACCAAACAAAAAAAATTCACAAAAGAAAACTTAATTTTGGACTAGGACAGGGACCTCAAAGTTTTCCACCAAGTGTCCAAATTCTTGCCTGCGCAACCTCAGCAGCCCCAGATACAGAGGCCCCTCTTTCTGTGTCTCTTACAGCTATGTTCTCTTAAATATGTGGATCTAAATAACAGGTATTGAAGAAGTTTATCTAAAAGTTGAGCAGGGATGGCCCATGTAGAGGAAAATAACTTTATCAGAGCTCCTAACAAGATGAGGGCTCTCCTGCATGTGCCCTCAGTGCAGAAGCTTCAAAATCAGGCACGAAGTTCTTGGATAAAAAAGGCACAGCTCTCAAAATTTATGCTGCCCAGGTTTTCTTCCTGCAGTGTTTTTGATCTTAGCAGATTGTGTTCTCTCATGACTGGAAAGAGAATATTTTACCTGAAGGTCATTCCTATGTACATGATCCTACATGACACTGAACTAAT
The DNA here is from genome assembly GCA_013397775.1 of Eulacestoma nigropectus. Lineage (NCBI taxonomy): Eukaryota > Metazoa > Chordata > Aves > Passeriformes > Eulacestoma > Eulacestoma nigropectus. Next base: position 12,595 of record VZTE01005761.1, on the reverse strand, counting down.
GAAAAACACAAATTTGCCTCAGCTCTACCACCTAGAAAAGATTCACTGAGAGAAAAATAATGTGAATTCAGTTTTGATGTCTTATCCCCAGCAAGTTCAAAAGTGCCATCCCTCAGACAAATTGTGCCATGCTTCCCTCAGAGCAATATATCCCAGCAGGAAGTCCCAGTGTGTTTCTGTCCATTTGTCCCTCAGTTTCACCTTCCTGGTGCCAGTTCCCCACATTCCATGTCTGAGCCATTCCTCACTAAAATCTCCACGTGAAAACTACTGCACGATTTGGAGGGAGAAATGCAGGTATCTCAGATTCTCCTGCAGCTCTTCTGGCATCTCATCAGCCAGCCCCATCCAGATTTCTTGTCCACAGAGACATTTAAATTAAGATTCAGGCACCTGTGCCCATCTCTGAACCTCCTCCTTCAGCAGTTGCCCATGGCCAGTGTGTCCCAACCATGAAAGAGGAACCACTGGCAAAGGACAGCTCAGGGTGACCTTGATTGAGATTTACAAGATTCTCTAAAAAATGGCTGGGGAGTTATCTACCGTGCAAGCACTGAAATAGATATCCAAGAAAAATGTGATGACAAAAATGCTGAGTTCAACCTTTAATCACTACACTTAGCAATTCGTGAGTCATCTACACACAACATTGCTGGAAACATGGGTTCCATTTGAATTGCCTTCGGTGTTTGCTGGATTTCTGCACTAATAACACTCGGTATAATTTGTTCTGTCACCACCTGTAGTGTCCTAATTTAATTTTTGGTCCTATCCAAGCATCCATCTGCTCACAAACATCACCTACAACAGCCTGAAGGCTCCTCTGTAGTGTGCCAAGCTCAGGTGTGCACATGAACGTCTTACAGCAGATGCAAAATAACTGATGGTGAATATTTGTCTGTGCTGGGGTGAGATGGTCCCAGTTCCACTTTCTGAATGAATAAAACCTTGCACATGGAAAGCAGTGTGGATAAGTGACATACAAAATCACATATAAGGTTCTGTTCATCCAAAGGACAAACTGTTGCATGATACCAAAATATCTTAGCAAGAGCAGTGTGCAAAATCAGCTGATTTGCACAGAAAAGCTTATGCTGAACTACAGTATAAAAGTACAAGTCAGCTTCTTGTTTTGAAAGTAGAATTAAACAAAGTGTACAAGAAGTGCTCTAAGGTCTCTCTACTTCTATAAGAAAGTTCCCCATGGATAAGTTCTAGAGTTTGAACTTACTATTCTGTTAGACACTGCACAACAAAAACAGAAAAGGAGAACACAGTAAGGAAGGTCCCTGATATTAATAGAAAAAGTGAAGGACATGCTCTGAAATTTAATTTACATTCTGCAGCAGACAAGATAAAAGTAAAGCTATGAAACAAAACTGAGGGATGGAAATTCAGAGATTGAAAATTACCCTGAAAAAATCTGCTCTTTTTATTTGGTAGTAAATCCCTACCAAGCAGGAGCTTTAACTTTCTGCTAGACACATCAGAAAATATCTAAATTCACAGCTATAAGCAGACTACCATATCAGTATGCACACAATATTTGGTTTTATGCTTCTTATGTAAATGTGTTTCCGACTTTATAAACAAAACTGTAATCTTTCCCATTTTTTCAATAAAACTCTTTTACTTCATGCTTTAAGTTTACACAATGTTTAAAGTGGAGTCAAGTGCATTTCACACTCACAGCACAGCACTTCTGCAAAAACAGATTTCAAACAAGTCAGCATAGAAACAATCACTCTGTCTTGCCTTCATATCTCAAGAACAGAGGTATTTTCTCATTAAAGTGAAAGCATCAGTTTGCCCATTGCTGTTAGCAAGCAGGAAAGGGAAGGCAGAGGTACTGCCAGGTGTGTTCTACGTCATTTTGGCCAGGGGCAAACTCATAATGTCTCAGTGAAGATGTTCAGGGGAAACTGTAACAGGAATGCAAAGGACTCATCCTGAGCACAAAAAGTGTCACCAATTTTTGAATATTAAGTGAAATGTCACTTTTTGATACATGCAGACGGTTTTCACACATACTTAGAGAGCTTAGACTTCTGAATTTTGAGTTCTAAGCATCCTTAACCTGCTGCACAGCTGTGCACATTTCAGCCAACTTCCCAAATGATAACACGGGTTTATGACTCTGTTTAATGGGTTTAAATTAGTGTTACCCATGTTTCATCTGTCAGCTTCCACTGATGTGAGTTCAGTGCTGTGAATTCCAGCACTAGCATTCTCTGTCCAAATCCCCCTGCAAGAAGCACTGAGTGTCAGTTTAAGATGTATCATTTCTGCTTCTTCAGCAAAGCTGAACACACACACTCTTCCCTTGACACCACTAAAATATCTAAATGCAGGACAGATTAGCCTCTGTTAGTTTTGTATTTTCTGAACAGAATGTGAGTTCTTTTTCTGAGTTTATTTGTTCATATAAAGAAGCACTCTCTGCTCAAAGGAATGGACTGTGAAATCCTAGGAAGATATAAGAGGATTTATGTCTCAGCTTTAAAAGTTGACCCCATCATCTCCATTGAATTACAGAAAGTTTCCAGATTTAGCATGTGGAAACAAGTGAAATTGCAAACAAAACCCAAAAGTGTATAATGAACTGTTCACCTTCAAGGTTCTCTTCATGGCCAACAGCACTCTTGAATTGTTCGGGTCGTTTGATAGATGACGTTGTATGACGGATGACTTGATCTCACCCAGCCTCATACGCCAAAATGCATTTAATGTGATTAATATTTCTGTTCTAGCAGAGGTGTGGTAAGCAGTTGAGCAGATGGAATTCAATAGGAATCAACAGGAATTCTCAGTCTTACACAGTATTTTGTGTAGGGACACAGCCTTGTTAGGAGAAATTTGTTCATCACTGATTTCAGCAGTGATCTCTCTTCCCCACATCTCTCAACCCTTGAAGTTCAGGGCAGGGACTGGGAGGATGAAGTAACAGAACAGAATATTCCAGTTGGAGGGGACCTGTCCTGATCATCTGGTCCAAGGGCCCGACCAGATCAGGGCTGACCAAAAGTTATTGTTGTCAAGGGCATTTTCCAAATGCTTCTTAAGCACTGACGGGCTTGGGGCACTGATCCCAAAGTTGGTGGTGGGATCAAACTTGGTACCTGTTGGACCAGGGTCACAACCTGGCCTCTTGTCTAATAGGGATTTCAATAATTCACTCCTAATTTACACCAGAGCAAAGGATATATGAATCTGCATTTCCAAAGGGTTATTGAATATTAGAAACTTTTCAAGGCTAACATAAATCTGCATTTTCAACTCCTGGAACTTTCAATTTTTGGCACTGCTATTAAATTTGCATTTGATTCTTGAATTCAGTCAGAGAAGATATAATTTTGGTCAGTCTCAGAATGCAAGGTTTTGCTAGGAAACATAGCTATGCTTCCTATTGATGACTTAAATAATGGGCAGGATATCTTTCCACAGTTATATTTTTCCTAACATTAAATTGCTGGGTGCATCTGAAATGAGTATTATACATTACTCCTTGGCTGAAGGTGAGGACACACAGATGTCAGTGTCTGAACAATGTTTGTAGTCATATAGGTCTTGAATGACCAGTGATCTCAGGAGCAAAAATTAAAAAGCTTGTAAATGCCTAATTCAAAAAATACTAAACCTTCTGAAAACTTAAATTTCTTGGTTAATTTTTCATGATATTATTCACTAAAAAATGTCAGTTTCCACGAAACACTGGTTCCTTTTGAGAACAGCATTTCTTTCTTATTACCTGGTGCTCACTTCTGCTGTATTTTCAGACTCCTACTGGAATCTCTTTGAGATCAGAATTAAAGCATTTGGTGAGTCCGTGCCACAGATTCAGAACAACCTGAATTATTTGAGCAAAACAGAACTGCTGAGAGCCAGGTCCCATTCCATGCCACCCAGACCTGAGTGCTGCATGAACTGCGGGAAGTACAGTGACAGGATACTGCAGGCTGCAAGGACAAATCATGGCAGAAAATAGTACATGGGACTCAAAAAATTTATTTCTGAAAGTGGTCAGGAATGCACTTAAGGAATCAATTTTTGTGTGTCCAGAGGAAAGAATAAGTAGTTTTTCCCCTTCTCATATCTTTGATTGTCTGATGTTCTGCCATTCAGAAAAACATGTATGATTTTTTCTTCTCGTGTTTAAGTTTCTAATGTTGTAAAAAAAATCCTCATTAAGATTTCCTTTTGTTTCCTTCATTGTTTTCATCCACAACACGGAAGCTCAGAGTAATCACATATACAAAGACACCAAACATCTGGGCAAATAACACATATCCCCTTTCTTTGCAGCTGGCCTCTTACATATCCTATTCCTTATCATATATGAACTTGGTTTTTTCAATCTACTCCTCACAAATAGAGTTAGTTTCACTTTAAACGTGGTAATTTACCCTAGGAGCAGGAAATTACAATATTAATTTTTTCTGTAGGGCTGGACAATTATTGTTATTATTATTCTAACTCTCAGCAGTCCAGTGATAACTCTGAGAAACTGCATCTGGTATGAGAAGAATTCTACTTTAAATATACAATATTCATGTGTGTCCCCCTTTAAAATTAGCTGGCACAGAGCCAGGAAGATTAGGGTGACTAAAGAGTCATGCTTTAAGATGATATGTCATTGTAGCCCTTTGCTAGCTTTGTAATGAATGTTTTAATTAAAGAGCAGCATCAGGCAGGCCAACAGCTGGATCAGATTGAGCTGTAATTCCTAATTTTCACAATTCGGGATCTTCAGTTCTGAGAGAATTGGAACGCCCTCAGACAGTTATCTCTTGCTATTCAGTATTCTGCAAATACATTATAAATAGAACCTAAATTTTTTAGTTACAGTGTTATATAAAGGGAAGAGGACTGCTCAGTTCAGATTAGACAGCTAACAGGGTCCTTTAGAACAGAAAAATGCCAGGTTTGTTAAAATAAACTATGAAATAGCGAAGTAGAACATGACCTCAAAAAGACCTGTCTTCAGTGACATCTCGCAGTCATTTGTCTGCTAAAATCCAGGCAGATATTTATTGTAGAAAGGACAATGCTGGCTCCAGCAGGCAAATTTGTTCTGATGCTTTACCTGTAAGAGTTTCAGATCCATGTCTGTCTCCTTTTATGTGCTTCAAAATTATGTGGAAAAATAGGATAGCTGAAACAGCCTTGATTTATCTCAATAAATTACCCATAATAATAATTGAGGTAAGGATGTTTTCAGATACTTGCACATAATTTGATAAAACTTTATTCTTTTCCACCAACTTTTCATAATATCAAGAATTCTGGGGGGAAACTTGGAGCAGAAACCCAATATTTCAAGTCAAAACTTAGCTGATTATCTGATTCAGACCAACATGACACAAAAATGTTTTTACTGAAAGTTATGAGGATGGGATCCTTAGAAGACACATTGTTTTGCCAGCTAAATGCAGGGATGTAATGCAATGTACTACATCCAGTCAGCTCAAATCTGTGTGATTTAAAGAAGCAAAAACAAGTTTGAATTTATGTCCTACATTCAATAGACCACCTTGAAGTCCCTGGAGCCTGTCAGTTTAACCCTTCAGAAATTTAAGCTTTCTCTGGCATTTCTAAATAAGAAGCAACAAGGCTTGTTAGTAATGTAGGTTAAAGGGATGTTCAAAGGGATGCAAGAGAGAAAGAAATGCTTTATCTCTTTTAATGTGTCAAAAAAATCTGAAAAATCCTCTTCCCTGCCCTGTCGCTTTATGTTTTTCTACCATGTTACCTCAGAGAGCTCAGGGAAAGTGGTCAATTAGTGAAAAAAAGCACTCCAGAAAGGTAAAGTCTGAGCAGAAGGGAAGGGAAGACTTTCCTATTTTACTGTACAGCTATAGCGTATGGGAGTTTCTACTCTGTGGCTAAATTAGAATGAGAAAAATAATAACATTGAGAAGATGATGAAATTGAACACAGGGTGGGTAAAAGGAGGCTCAGTGGGGAACTTCTGGCTCTGCACAACTCCCTGACAGGAGGGGGCAGCCAGGGGAGGTCGGACTCTGCTCTCAGGGAACAGGGACAGGATGAGAGGGAATGGCCTCAGGTTGCACCAGGGGAAGTTTAGGTTGGATGTTAGGGAAAAATTCTTCACCGAAATGGTCATCAACTCTGGGACAGGCTGCCCATGGATGTTGTGGAATTGCCATCCCTGGAGGGATGTAAAAGCCATGTGGCTGTGGCACTTGGGGACATGGTTAAATGATGGCCCCGGCAGTGCTGGGGGAACAGTTGGACTTGATGATCTTAGAGGGCTTTTCCAAGCTAAATGATTCTGTTATTCTATAATATAACCTTAGATTTTTTTCTCCTACCATATTGTGTGAATTTTGAACGACTACATGAGCAAGGTTTAGAGACGTGCCTGGTGTTCTTCCTACATTGCCATTTATGGAATTAGTAGGCAAATTCTTCTCACCCAGCTCTTAAATTATGCATTTGTTACTAATTTCTAATAGATGTTTATCTCAGGAGTAGCTGCATTTTATATTATCATTAAAATCTCATTAAAAAAATATCTCAGGAGACTTTGGGACAGAACAGGAGATATAAATGGAATATCCTATTAATATTCCATTAAGTTAATAATATCTGTCTAAGTGAATCACAGTTGTATTTCCTGCCAGCTTTTAAATACAGATTATTTTATTTTGGTGTTTAAATTCCTGTTGTGTACAGCTGTGTTAGTTTCTATGAGCTGTTTTTTTACTGTTTATCTTGTGTTCTTTTAAATGTGTTATAGATACATCATTGAGCTGGAGGCAGAGGTATAAGAAACAGAAGAGTCTAAGGCAAAATAATGAATTTGACATTGTGTCCAAAGCATAAGCACACGTCTCAGTGAACGCCAGACTATCTGATTACACATTCATGCGCTGCTGGGTGGTTGTTTATTTGCTTTGACAGAGGGTCCAGAGGAGTGTTCAATGAGCCTTAATTGCCTTAATTTACACAGAAAGAGGGCTTTTCTGGGATTACATTTCTCATCAGGTTCCAGCCAGATCTCTTCACACTGGTCACTTCACATTTGTACAGAATATGTGCTGCTTCATCAGAGACTCTGCCGCGTTTGAAGAGGTGAATAATTTTAAAGGCTAATAAGAGGGGATTGAATTGTTTCCTCCTGTAAATAGAATAGAAATAAACATAGTTGTGGTGGAAACTTGGAGGAGGTTGAGCTATTAATGTTACCTGGTTTTCTTGTGATTTTTTAATTATTGTCAGTATTGTTGTTAATATTAAATACAGATACTTTCACTCTACGTTTTCAGTGGGAACTACTCCCTTTTTTGCAGTGATACAAGAAAAAAAAATCAAATCAACCAGAGATTTCTCATGGACCTATGGGCTACATATCTTTGGTTTAGATACTCATGGAAGTCTGTAGGTACTTTTTAAAGTTAAAATTGGAAGAACAGTACTGGTACATCCATTTTGGATCAGCTGTACCAGTCTTCTTGCTATGATCTCATTGTTCCCCAGGAATTTTCCTGATATCAATCTGGTTGTACCAAAGTAAGATCAAAATTAAAGCTGGATAGATAAACAATCAAAACCTAGAAAAAGAACAGAAATTATGATAGAAGTTCATTGCATGAGGAGACACCGAAAGTAGTGCTGTAGGTACCAATTGCTTCAGAAAGAAAGAGAAAATGGTAGGCAGATAGACAAATTGGAAGTGATGGCAGAACAGAAGTGTTTAAGGAAAGAGTGGTTGCTCTTCTTCCTCAAGCAGCTCATCAGTTCTGTGCCAGGAGTGTTTTTATAGACCAGCAATGTCTGTATCATCCACGGATGCCACCAGGTTTTTTCTTTTTACTTCAGTCAGTGATCTCCAGCTGGAAACCTTGATGTTAAAAAAGCAGAGTATTGTGCAGATATGAGTCACTGAAGGCAGTGAAAGCAGACTGAGCTTCCAAAGGAAACCCAGCACCAACCTGCAGATGGTGAGAGCTGTGCAGGCAGCAGGATCTCAGCTCCCGAGCAGCACTTCCCAGAGAAAGCACTTTGCTCTGGTGTCTCTGCTAAGTTTCCAGGGAAACAAATGGCTAAACTGAGTATGTACAGGCTGTTCTCTGAGGTGGAGACGTTATTTTCATAGGTTCACAGCTCCAGCTAAAATTTCCCAGAGGACAAGTGAGCCAGAACAGAAGAGCTTGGATGCTTACGCTGAGATTTCAGTGGTTCATGTTGGTGCAATTACCAGCTTTGCCAGCTCATCTGTCTCACAGCAGAATAATCTAAAGAATTTGATTTTACACTCTACTATCTGCGATCTTTAAGAGATCTTTACTTATGTATTTATTTTTATAAAAAGAGAGAAAATGTTATGCCTGAGTTTAAAAGGCACTTTAGCATTGTAGAGAGAGGAAGTGTTTCAGTTCAGCATTACAGCCACCTATCCTTCAGTTTTGTTGACAAGTAACATAAGCTCCAAAGGCCAATGTCTCTGCAGAAAATGAACAGACATCCCTCTTTTCTTCTTGAAATTTGAAGTCTTATTTGCATAACCAATATTTAAGAGATCATGAATATCTCGTGCAGAATAATTTGCTGATGTTGAAGAATACATAGGTGATTTACCAGTCAATAGGTGCTTTCCAGTCAGAATATTTGTCCTAAAGTCTCATCTTTATCACTCCACAGAATTGAAAAGTTTATTTTATCACAATTCTGCCACTACACATTAGATAAAGTAATTTAGAGGACACTGCAGCAAGGTTCATCCTTTAATCATCCTTTCCAAGCTAGGTGCAACAACCATTAGTCTACTCTGGCATAATAAAACTGCTTGCTCGTTAACTTTAAAAAACTTCAGTTATTCTGCACAAAATTAATGTAGTTCATTAAGGGAAATCCAAAGATATTTACCTCCTGACACACAGGAATAGCTCATTTGCTGTGATTAGAAGAAACCTGAAGGTAGTAGGTATGATGGCATTTAAGTCCCTGGGCAGTCAAAAATCATTAAATCCGCATCCTGAATTTCATTCCCGTCACTCCTGACACTAGTGGCAGGCATAACAAACCCCAGTTTGTGATTTGGAGGTGGATTAGGCATCTGGCAGATGCAAAAATCAATTTTATCAAGAACAAGATGAGTTTGGAAACACTCCTTAGGAAACCTGAGACTCCTGGGGAACCTCTGCATCTCGAGACTTGTTGCCTGCAGATCTTCAGTTTGGGAGACACAGGGGAGAAATGTCCTAGGGAGATGTGGATATATTGGTTTGGACTTTATGTCTTGAATGCAGGAGTCAGACTCGACACTTTAATTTCCTTTATGGATTCAACCCTAAATAACTTCCTTTTATGATTAAGCTGTGCTGCTCACAGGAATCTTGTTGCAAAGCAGCAAATTTGATATCCCATGCAGGTAGTAATCTACAGATGGGACTGTGTATCCTTGTCAAAGATGCTGAACACATTAATAAAAAAAAAAAAGAGACACAGAGAGAGAGAAAATGTTCACTTATAGTGAAAAAGCTAATTTAGCTTCCTGCCAGAAAGGCTATGACATATGACACGAAATTAATGCCAGCAAAGAAGTAACTTACAGTTGGTTTACGACTGATTAAGAATTAACACTGTCTTTTTGAATAAAACCCCAAACGCAAGCGCAGCCTCAATTGCCGGAGCTGCGGAAAGGGCTTTACTAGACCTCCCATCTATGACTACCCCCTCTATTCCCTACTCGGCCATCTTCCAATTAGAAGGCGAGCCGTTCGCCACCTTTGTTGAGAGGCTAAGTTTCGCCATCAACAAGCAAGTGGTGAACGAGGGGATTAGAGAAAGCCTGCTCCTGGAGCTTGCAAAATCTAAGGCTAATCGGGTATGCCAAGAAATCATTTTAACACTGCCTGAAGACCCTCCGCTAACATTAGATCAGATAGTGGAGGCGTGCGTGAAAAGGGCCAATTTAATGGGGAACCAGAATTTCCGCCCCATGGCCCCTCAACTCAATATCGGGCAACCAATACAGGCAAGTGCGGTGGATCTGAGGGAGGTTGTGTGTTTTAATTGTAACAAGAAAGGACACTTCTCCAAGGATTGCACGGCCCTGAAAAGGCCTAAGCCACAACGCCCCCAAAACCCCCGAGGCCAACAACATCCACGTCTCAATATTACCAACCACCCGACCCAATTTCCCAACCCCTCTTCTCCTTTTGCGCCCCCCCCCGGTACCCCTTCCCACTGGATATCCTCCCCTTCCCAAAACCCTAATCCCCATCCCCAGCAGCAGGGAAACTAAAGCTGCAGTGCGAAGAGGCGGGACCGCACTGCGAGGACGCTGAAACATCTGCCGCCTCTTCCTTCACCCCTGTCCTCGCTGCACACGACCATACATTCACCGGACTGGACTCTTTACAAATACAGGCTGTGACTCCTCTACGAGACGAGTGTATCATCATTTTCCCAGATGCCGACCGAGCTCCCAGAGAACTCAAGATCGTCCCCTGCTTAGTCCATACTGATGGGAGTAGATCCTTTCTGCTAGAATTGGCGAGTATAACCCCTCCGCTTTTTCTCCGCAGGGGTCAAGTCATCTCTCATGCTCAGCGTCTTCCTGTGCAGACTGCGCTTACAGGCGTACCGACCGTTGCCTGGACCAAAGAGATCACGGTGGACAGACCAGTCTTCCGATGCTGTCTTCAGGGCCACGGCTCTAGCATTCTCCGTACGGGTATGCTTGACACCAGGGCAGACGTGACGGTCATATCGTCCTTTGATTGGCCGTCATCATGGCAAACGGAATCGGTCGGAGGTGCCATCAAGGGCGTTGGCAGGTGCGTACCCGCCAAGAGAAGCAAATATTTCATTCAGGTGGAAGGGCCTGAAGGGCGGATAGCCACCATCCATCCATATGTTATCAACTCAGGCACAAGCCTATGGGGGACAGCCCTTATGTCCCAATGGGGCACCCGAATTGAATTGGTTCCTACGATTCGGGATTTTTAGCGGGGGCCACTGAAGAAGATCTCCCAGTGCCCACCGTTATGGGTCCAATTCGGCTAAAATGGAAAACGGATACCCCGGTTTGGGTTGACCAGTGGCCCCTATCAAAACAGAAACTGGGAGCATTAAGGGAGCTTGTGCAGGAGCAGTTGGAAAAGGGAAACATCGTCCCCTCCAACAGCCCCTGGAATTCACCGGTTTTTGTCATCCAAAAGCCGGGGAAAAACAGGTGGCGTCTCCTGCACGACCTCCAAAAAATTAATGAAGTCCTCGAGGATATGGGGTCCCTCCAACCAGGCTTACCCTCCCCTGCGATGCTTCCAAGGAATTGGAAGTTAGCGGTCATTGACATCAAGGACTGCTTCTTCCATATCCCTCTGCACCCTGATGACGCTCCCCGGTTCGCCTTCTCGGTTCCCTCCATCAACTGAGAAGAGCTGATGAAGAGATATCACTGGCGGGGGTTGTCGCAAGGTATGAAGAACTCCCCCACCATCTGCCAGGAGTATGTCTCCTTCATTCTGTCCCCTGTCAGGAGGCTGGCGTCGGAAGCTATTATGGTTCATTATATGGACGATATCCTGGTCTGCACTGAGACCCAAGAATATTTGGACTGGGTCCTCTCCAGAGTTGTGGGGACTCTGGAGAGCAAAGGCTTTGAAATCCAAAAGTCCAAGGTCCAGACAATGGCCCCCTGGGCATACCTGGGCATGAAAATCACTGAGCAAACCATCAGACCCCAGCAAATTAAAATTTTGGATAATCCCCGGACCCTGCATGAGCTGCAGCAGGTCTGCGGGGCAATAAATTGGATTAGGCCATACCTGGGGATTTCATCTGAAGATTTAGCTCCACTGTTCGAGCTGCTAAAAGGCGAGTGAGACTTGACGTCGCCTAGGACCCTAACACCAGAGGCAAGGAAGTCCATCGGCAAGGTAAAACTCGCATTGGAAGACAAACAGACTGACAGATTTGACCCAAAATTAACATTCCAATTGGCGATTCTAGGAAAAATGCCACATTTATACGGTGTCATCCATCAGTGGGATGGGTCGAAACGAGATCCACTCCTCGTCATCAAGTGGGTATTCCTTTTGTACCACCCCACCAAAGTGGTCACTACGCCACAAGAAAGGATGGCGCAAGTAATCAGGAAAGCAAGGTCCCGACTGACCACCCTAGCAGGGTGTGATTTCACGCGCATATATTTACCATCGAATTTGGATGCATTGGAATTGGTACTCCAAAATAATGCCCACCTCCAATGCGCTTTGGATTCTTATTCCGGTCAACTTTCAATCCACTATCCCAAGCACATTTTGTTCAATTTGGATTTAAAGATAGTGGAGGGATCGATAATGAGTAGGAGACCACTCAATGCACTAACTCTGTTCATGGATGGCTTGGGAGCCTCCGGAAAGTCCGTCATCGCGTGGTGGAGCCCATCCGCACAGCGGTGGGAGACTGATGTGGAGATAGTTGAAGGGTCACCACAAGTGGCGGAACTGGCGGCAGTTGTTAGGGCATTCGACCGGTTCTCCGAACCATTCAATCTCGTTACCGACTCTACATACATGGCCAGTATAGTATCCAAAGTCGAAGGAGCTTGGCTCGGAGAGTC
>VZTE01005756.1:0-21002 GCA_013397775.1 Eulacestoma nigropectus | reverse complement strand
GGTGGGATGAATCACCGCAACATTTTGGGTTTTCCCCTGGCTCTCACCTCTTCTATGGGATATCTTGGGGATGTCCGCAGCAGCCAGACTCCCACAAGAAGCTGGGGGGTGTGCCCTCCAGAGAGGAGGAGGGGGGTTGGGGTCCCGAGCTTCCCCTGAGGCACCCAAGCAGATGGTGAGGGTCCCTCCCAGCAAGGGCAGACCCTTAAAAAGGTCCCAGTTCAATGATCACTCTTCCTAGCAGAGGCTCACCCACAGTAAGGAGAAGCAGTCGCGCACCAAAACCAGAGCCGTCTGCCCTCCGATCCCCCAGAGTGAGAGAGAGAGAGAGAGAGAGTGTGTGTGTGAGGGCTGAGCCCAGCCCGTGACCCCCAGCCAAGTCTCATGGTATCTCTGTGCTTCCCAACAGTGCAGAGCTTCCCTCCAGCCACGAAGCTCAGTCCCCCAGCTGCAGCAAGACTGCAGCAATCTGCATCCCTTCTCCCCTCCTCCCCATCCGGGCCAAATCTTTTGCCTCTTAAGTACCTGTCATTCCCATCTCTTGGACAACAAATGGGAGAAAAACTCCCTGAGAGAAAAAAAAAAAAAAAAGAAGAAAAAGCCTAACCTTCAGCAGTGTCCTAAGCCCTCTCTGAGCAGCACTGTGTTTTTGGCAGCTGGAGAGAAAGGGATGGAGGTCAAGGGCAGGCATTTATCTGGAGCAGCAGAGCTGGCCAGCTTCAGAGACTGTGCTGGGAGAGGTCAGTTCTCCACTTCCAGTTGGTGCAACCAGTATCCCGCCTGTGATTTATGCTTGGTGAGGAGCATGAGTAAATACAAAGAGATTAGTCTAAACTCTCACCTCAGTCTAAAAGCTTCTGGGTGTCCTCCAACTGTGTTGAGACAGCAAATTTTGAAAGTTTGATCTGGAGTAGATTTTGAAAGTTTGCATTAGACAGGCATAATAAATGCCAGCTGTTAAAGTGGATAGCCTTCTAAGACTTTGGACTCCAAAACATCATTGAAAGAGATTAAATCCTGTGCAAAACTGTCAGTCACCTTCCTTGCTGTATGGGTATACTCATACACTTAGTAATTGTGTGTGAAGAAAAAGATGAACCACAGTGTATTTCCATTTCAGTATGTCAATCTGTATAGATATATAGCTTCATAGTCCAGCAGGCAAAAGTTAAAAATGCCTTTGTATAAACTAGAAACTGATAGCAGAAATGGACTCACAGTGGGTGCTGGTATCACATGAAAAGTTGTAGAAGTCACTGGCATTTACATTAGTGATCAAAATGAAGGCCAGTTCTCAACCTTGACAAACAATGTAAGTTCATCTGAGACACTGAAGGACTGAGACGTGTATTCAGGCAAGGTTATTTCAGATAATGACATTCAATAAATGCTAAGTGGACTACTTAAAGTCTTAGGTGTACAGAGCACTGCATATTCATTCTTTTTTCTCTTTCAATTACCTTTGTTCATCCTAATATTTGCACTAGAACTATTGTATTTAAATGAGAAAGATGCTGAATAATATCCAAAGCTAGGGTAGTTGTAGGGAAGTTCTATTATGTCCAGTGGGAGATTTGGCTAGGAAACCAGGACATCTGCTCCACCAAGCAGAAAAACAATTCACAGACTCTGTGCTGGTATGTTCTTACTGGAGCTGATGATGCAGCTAACAGAGTAAAAACCTATTACAGAATCATAGGAAGTTAAGAGGTTGGAATGGACCTTAAAGATCATCTAGTCCTAACCTCCCCTGCCATGGACAGGGACACCTACCACTAGATCAGGTTGCTCAAGGCCTTAGCCAATCTGACTGTGAACACTGCCAGGGTTGGGACATCCACAGCCTTTCTGGGTTGGCTCAGTTCTCCACAGGGAGCTTCCAGAGACTGGAGAAAACTTAGCATTTTCCCTTGCTTCATTAGCAGGGATGGGAGGGGTTAAAGTTCTTGTGAGTGTGGATGGCATAGGAAGAGAAGCATGTGTTAAGTGGTAATCCAAGCTCTGTTTCAGATCTCTGGTGTGATTCAGCAAATCCTTTAAATAGTTCAGAAGTTCAGAAATACTTACTGCTCAAATATGTAATTTAGTCTACCTGCCCCAAATGATTACCCCTCCTTCTTGGTCAGTCTTTTCTCTTTAAAATGTGGCTAATGATACGTGTCACAGGATATGACAGTAAATCAGGCTGAATGTTTATTTGGGAAACATCAAGGAAATATAGCACTGTTGTTATGGCTGTTAGTATTGCCTGTTGTAGATTATGTTGGAGATGTGACAAGTCAGTCTAAATAAATCTAATAAAATGCTGAAAGCCTTATTCTTTAAAACAGTGTCTTAGAATTGCATCAGTGAGCAAGATTTTGTACTAGCAATTTACAGGAGACTACCCTGGAGGTTCTCCTTCTATCTGTGTGGTAGAAGATACCAACTCACTAGTAGATCTGTGCAGCCACTGTATACATTAATCACAGACAATGCAATCCAACAGCAAAGATCTTTGTTTTGGCAATCCTTTTCTCCTTTGCCCAAGTACCATTAAAAAAAAAAAAAAGACAAAAAGAAAAAGAAAAGGCAATATATTATTGAATGCAAAAGAAATTGGTTTCCTGAAAGGGACCAAAAGATGTTTTGGTGCAATAATGTCTTCCAAGGCATGCCTAGCCCTACAGGTAAATTCATGTCTCCTTGGGCTAAATCTCCTTGGTTGAGAGACTCTTTCAAATGCGCTTTCAAACTCTGCTGATACAAGCATTGTCAAAATAACAGTAGCTAAACAGGGTGCCAGGTGTACTCAGGTAACCGGTTAGAACAGCCAATAAAGAATAAAATATTCATGTTCCTATTTGAAGCTTTTCCAGAGTATTTCTAGAGATGGTTATGAGGCAAATTGGATAGACTGTCCTCATTCATTAGAAACTGTCCATTGTCACTAGAAATAACAAAAAAGTTTTCTTGTCTATACTTCTTTCTCAAGGAGATCTGTTTATTGTGAAGATGCACTTGTAGTATAACTACATAGAAAACAGTTTTGTTTGTACATTCAGGATAATGTTAGTCAAACATAGCCTCATTATGAGGCCAAGGGATTATAAATATTTGACAGAGAAGTCAAGCAGATTGTAAAATGCACATATTTTGTTGTATCTTTGGCTCCTCTCCATTCTTAAGGCTGTGTTTTTCACTGAAAGCTCATTGGGAGAAAAGAGCTTTTAAAATGTAGTGTTCTTTTGTGTTTGGAGCATTTTCTTTTCTTCGTTTCAAACCACGTGTACAACATTCTTGCCTTCATAAGCAAGAAGATACTGGAAAAGCTGTTGATCAAGGATGATCAGAGAGCCCTATAGCAAAGAAACCTATTAAAATCTCATGATCTAAGCATGCTGGACTCTGTTATGTAATCTTCTTGATGCCTAAGTTTGAATTCCAGCTGGATTAGTCTGATCATAATAGATTTCAATTTGTTTAGGACAGAATGATACTTCCAGTTGAGCCCGTAAGAGGTATTGCCTTGGCGTGCCTCATCTTGCACCCTTTCAACAGTTAAGCATAGCTTCACTGCTTGCAGAAAATGAGGCTGTCTAAACTGATACCCTTATTTTACTTTCCCAGATTACCTACCCCTTGGACAAAACAGAGAAAGGCAGCATTTGACACTTTTTTTTTTTTTTTTTCCAGATACAGAAGAGTAAAAATATATTAAAAAAGAGACTTCAAATCTCTTTCATCATTTTATCTGACCTTCTTCATTCCTGTTCTCCTACTCCTGCAAAGACCAGTTTCTGGGAAAGGCATTAAACAACTTTCGAAACACTCCTCCTCTCACTGGCTACTTCACAGCTAATGACTCTGGTTTCAAGAGTGGGGGCCTTGTTTTTTTGGTTAATTTTGTTTGTTTGTTAATGTATGTATTTTTTTTTATTGTTGTTGTTTCGGGAAGTTTTTTTGTTAAAAGGTCAAATTGTGATTTCATGATGCAAATAGTTCCATTTTTCTGGACAGGTCAAGCAAATAGAAGAAAGTATTCTTCAAAAGCTGGTTTTGCCCTTTGCAAAAGGTTCTGCTTGTGAAACCAACACTAGGATGATGCAAAAGGATATTAAAAAAAAAAAAACAAAAACCAAAAATTCTTTGATAGTAACTCACTTTTTCTTTTCACCGAAAGCCTTTTCCGATTGCTAGTAGACAGAATTTGGTATGTTTTACCCCTGCTGTAGAGGATTTTATTAATAAGCACGGTGACTTTGTAGAGTCATTTGACTATTTCTTAGAATTTGATATCTTTCACAGATAACACAGTGACAGAAAAATGTTTTTCTTTCTAAAAAGCAGTCAGACTCACTCAACCCTTGATTTTGTTCTTTTTTTGCAGTTAGGAAAGGGATAACCAATGAAAGCAATATTATCTTGGGGCAAATTTTGTTGTCAGACTCTGAGAACATGTATTAATGTATTGCGTGATCTGCCTGCTTAAACTGATATTGCAGAAAATTAACTGTTTCCCACATTTTTTCATGGGCCACTAGTAATAGCTGTTTGTCTGACCTGAATATCTAGAAGAGGGGCATCAAGGAATCACGTGGATCAATTCTTACTCTCATCTCAGTTTAATCTTTCATCACTGACTGAATGGACAGGCCAAAGAAAAGGTCATTGTTGGATAAGTATGGACAGAAAAAACCAAAATAAGAATGTATGAGGAACATCAAGCATGTATGTGTTTCTGGCTTGGGATCTTAATAGGAATCCAGCTAACTGTAAGCAATTTTGCCTGTTTATGTAGAAGTCAAGACCTGTACATATACATACAACTATTTTTGCTGAACAGCTTGCTGTACAGTGGCTCCACCATCAGCACTGAGCACATTCCGTGTTGTGACAGGCTGTGTCACCTCTTAGCATTTTTTGACTCCTCTTTCCCCTCCGCCATCAGCATTCAGCCCCAATGAGAGCAGCAGAATATGAATTCCAGCCCTGAGCAAGCTCTTTGAAGGCACACTGATGAAATAATTATAATGCTGAA
The DNA here is from genome assembly GCA_013397775.1 of Eulacestoma nigropectus. Lineage (NCBI taxonomy): Eukaryota > Metazoa > Chordata > Aves > Passeriformes > Eulacestoma > Eulacestoma nigropectus. The sequence continues at coordinate 15,982 of VZTE01005756.1, read as the reverse complement.
CTAAATACCACAGTGGTGACAGTCTATGCTTAGTTAGACTTCTTCCTGGAGTCAGGGAAAATATACCCTAACAGAGTGTTTGGTAAGAGGTGCAGAGTGATTTAGTCAATATTTTTAAAGTTACTCTTAGCTTTTACAGTGACTAAAGATGCCTTAGGTTATGCACACTAGAAAAAACCCATTTTTTAAAAAAACCATATATTTTTCTTCACCTGTTTCTGATACATATTTTCTTTCATTCGTTCGTTCTTTCATTCTTTTGTTCTTTCATTCTTTCTTTCTTTTTCTTTTGTTCTTTCTTTCGTTCTTTCTTTCATTCTTTCCAAGCTGCTCAATGCTTTGCCAAACTGCTGGTCAGTCCTTGTTTATCATGCACCGGCACAAAGGTGTGAAATCAGGCTGGAAAATGTTTTTCCTCAATTATTAGGGTTATTCACTATTGGCAGGAGCTAATAAAGGAAGTGGTAGATTTGATGCCTCTTGGGGGCTGCAAATGAGAACTGCTTTTCTGGAAGACATCCTATAGGCAAAGTTACTGATCACACAGGTGTACAGCAAAATGTTTTTTAATATATGGACAGACAGAGATAGACCTAACAGTCTGCTCCCTTTAACTTACTTATGTAAGCTACAGTGGATTATTAGCCTTTTTGAGATTTTTTTTGTTGTCTTTTTAAAAAATAAGTGAAATCTATTAGCTGGGAAAATATATAAAGTAAAAGTGAAATCTAGAAATCAAAACCCTACAAAGAGACTGGGTCAAGTGAAAGCATCTGTTGTGGGGTTGCCTTCTTACTTTGCCTCCTCACCTTCCTGAAATACTCTACAGCCTTGTGCTGGTGCACCATGAGCCGAAGTATGGTATATTTAGACACATCCCAGTTAAACTAGAGATCAGCCACTGTGCAAATGTATAAAAAAAAATAAAAAATAATGATAAAAAAATTCATAGCCACTTTCTCTTATTCTATTCCACAAAAAAAATCAATCAAAAACTGGAAAAGGGTTAGGTGTTCATCAGCTAATGGCTTATGTTTATAGTGTGAGAAAGGATTTCTGTTTTTACATCTTTACATAACATTCCCCAGGTGTATAGAAATTATGTTTACAGATGCCTTTCTTTTCCATCCTCAGTAAGACTACACAAGCAATTAATAAGCCAGAAATTCTGCAAATATTGAGTCCAAACCCTTTGTCTTATGCTGAAAATTTACAGAATTATATGGAAGCACCCATCTGTAGGCACAAAGGAGTCTTCTGGTGCCAGAGTGCTGTTTGCAGAGGGCAACATAGGCTAGGAAGCTGTGTGATAAAGATGACACTCTTCCACTTCTAAACAGAGACTGCTGGTGCTCTCAGAAAGCTCAACCTAGCTGAAAGAGCAACACATGTCTTCCAGGCACTTTCTGCTCTTAAAATAGAGAGGATGCCATTGCAAGTATCCCTATCAGTTTTGTTCTTTATCTGAGACTGGTGTTCAGGGAACTAGCAGACCTTGGACTCATGGTGATATAGTGCTTGGATTCCTGAAAACCCTAAAGGAAAAAAAGTGTCAACATGTTTTCAGACAATCTTAGTATTAGAATAGCTTGGGTTGAAAGGGACATAGAGAATATGTAAAAGCCATCTATTCCAATACCCCCTGAAATTTGCAGGGACATCTCCAAACAAGTCAGGTTGGTCAGAGCCTCATACAAACTGATCTTGGATGCTTCAAGGGATGAGGCATCTACTATATCTCTGAGCAACCTGCTACAGTGTCACACCAGTCTCATAGTTTTTCATTGTATCCTGTTAATTATTAAATTACTCAATGTACAACAGATTAGGGATGTCACCAATATTTTCTATGTTTGAGAAAAAAAAGAGATAAGTGAAGTCAACCTTTCTATTTTTCCCTATTAATAAAAAAATGAGAAAATAAAAAAAAAGAAATTTTACAATATTAGATGGATTTAAAAAATTTCAGCTTACTCAGTCTAAGTAGACTGAAGCTCATCTAAAGGTGTAGCCGTTTGTATACCTCAACCCTAACCCTAACCCTGACCTTAACACTAACCCTAGCCCTAACCCTAACCCAGCCCTAACCCTAACCCTAACCCTAACCCTAACCCTAACCCCAACCCTAACCCTAACCCTAGCCCTGGTATCCATGCACTCCTATTTATACAGTAGGATGTTTAGCATCAGAATGAATCTGACATTTGGGAACCTGGTTCCTGATGGGTGAACTAAGGAAGCAAATTCCTTTTTCTAGGTGTTTCTTTTTTCAAGCATACATTTTGTGGTTGGACAGAAGATTTCCAAAATGTAGTTGGTTATGCTGGAGAGGAATGGTATATGGTGGTGTTTTTGCAAACTATCCTTTGAGTATGAAAATATTTCCATGTGTACTTACAAAGTCTTACAAGCTCAGTCTGGAAGCAAATATATTTCAAATTAGATAGCTGATAGTGCTATGCTGCTTTGTAATCAGAAGGTCCATAAGCTCACTTAGCTAAAGGTAAATGCTACCTGAATTTGCTGTTAGTCCTTACAATTTCTACAATGGCTCCCAAATCTGTCTTTTAATTGAAAAGCACAATCACTCATTCAAATTAGTAAAGATGGAAACTGACAAGTATAGTACTTTTTTTCCTTTAACTAGAATAAAATAGTATATTTCCAGGAGCTTGTGAGATGGTCTTAAATATTTCTTGTCTTCTTTTTCCTCACATTTCATTTTAAAATGATGGAATTCCTCATCCTTTGATGATTTATACCACAGGTTAGCCATTTATACTAAAAAAATGAGAGCAGAATCAAGTCCTTTTCTTTTACACACTTTTTAAATCCATCAACTTACTTAATAATTAAAAAAACAATTATGCTTTGCTTTCATGTATTGAACCAGTGCTGATCTCAGAGCTTTACTGGCATGGTGTCTGAACATCACTCAAAAGCAGAAACATGCTGGCTGAGGAAGGAGCCCTCTGGCACTAACTGCATGCAAATTACTCCAGGGACCCAACATCAATGCTGGCCAGATAGAAAGGAGGAAAAAAAAATTGTGCTTTCACTTTTCATAATTCATCTCCCTCTGAAGGGAGGGAGGATTTTCCCATTTATGTTACCCACAACACGGGCAGGTCTTCTCAGTCTCAGTTTAGTGTCAGTTGAGCATCCTAGTATGGAGCTTCTCCTGCTCCCATGGGTAGACAAGTTTCGTGGTCCCAGATAGCCCTTTTCATGTCTGACTATTGTGTAAAAGCAAGATCAGCACAGAAACAGCACAGGTGACCACTGCCAATACCATTATTTTCTCTTAAAATTAAATGCTCTCTGTGCATTTCCACTTGCTGAGACTGCTTTCCGATTGCTGAACATCTTTTGATACCTAGTAAGCACAGAGGATTCTGGTCTGTACCCAAGTAGGACCAGGAAGCAGGCCTGACTTTGAGGCATTAGCTCACCTTGCTCTGCAGACTTGACCACCAGGTAGAATAAAACAGAACTACTTCCAGGCAAGCTGGTTGAGGACCTGAAACTCAGTTCTAGCAAATTTATTTACCCTTATACTTAAGCACAAGACAGCACATACTCACGAGCTTCATAGCACACTCGTGGCATTTTGTATTATTTTGGTCTCTTCCAAGCACATATGTATTGACTGTTGGGTACTTATTACACCCTGAGTTTAGATGCTATCCAGTGGCGGGAGCAATATACATAATTCTGTTGTCTTTGCTGCTGGTTGTAGGAGTGCACCTATCAGACTAAATTACTTAATGGCCATTGGGGTTTTCTAGCGGTAAAATCTAGCAGTAGAATGACGGAGTGAGCATTTTGCTTTTCTTCTTGCTTGGGTGATATTTTAATACACTTTTATATGCAAGTTTAAAAAATCTTTACTGTTTTTATTGTACTGTTCTTGTTAGGTTTTTACCAGGTCTTCTGATTTTCTACAGGCCCAGATTCTCACAGTAATATTTCACTACCCTTTTCTCCTCCCTATTCTTACTTGACAGACAAAAGTCACTGCATTTGCAAATCAGCTTAGTGCAAAATAACACCTAGAACCTGACCACTCTTTTAGTTGCACTGAAATCAAAGGACATTGCATGCAAAGTTCTGCTATTCCCGGCGCAGCATCTGGGGACAAAGACTAAACAACAAAAACATACACAGCTCACCACACACGGCATTCTGTGTAAAGCCGGTGCATCAGGGTGGGGCCACCTTCTGTTCTTGTGGTAGGAGCTGATTACAGCACTATGAGTTTTATAAATGAGAGACTATCTCTGTCTTGGTTCTGATGGTACACTTCAAAGTCATACCTTAGTGCACTGTCTACCTTCAGCAGGGAGGAAGGGTGGGCACTGTGGCTTATCTGTGACAGTAGATTTCACTGTTCTTGTGGTTAATCCTATAGTGACAGGTTCTGAAAAAAGTTAAGAAACATTAAACCTCTTGGTAGGAGCAATAAGGGGAAGTCAATCAAATTCAAGGATCTTAGTCTTACAAAATAACCTTTTCTCAGCTGCCATTTTGCAGGGAATTCTATGTATGAGGCTGATAATAAACTTTAGAGTATGTTTATGTAAGCAGAACTGATAATAGAGATGTCTTTCTTGAGCTGAACTAAAATGAACAACAGACACCTGTTCTCTAACATTTTCAAAGAAGAAAAAAGGCAGGTTGTTATGCTATGTTTTATATTCAGGAAATAGAAAACAAGTTAAAATGCATGCTGAAAACAAAACTCAGCGCAAGTTTGCTCCTGGGACTGCATGGGTAGGGTAATGAAAAAACCTATTCAGCTTGTTAAGACTAATAAGGAAAAAAAAAGGGGGAAACCAAAATGAATGACACCAAGTAATGGCAAATATTCTCAATTGTTCTGAAACTAATTTTTAACAATATGTATTTATTGTTAGTTCATGATTTGAAAGAAGAGGCTTGTAGTCTCTAAAACATTTTTAAACATTTCCAGTTTTTCTTTAACTGAGTTCATGTATGTTCATCCTATTACCGAATAAAAAAAAATGAGATATCCCCTGCACTTGAATTCAAGTCGTAGAAGGGTTAATTTTTTTCTTTTTTTGGTGCTTTTTACATCTGATGCAGGCATGGTGCTTGCTGTTTACTTTTCAGCATCTGGCTCCCCAGAGCATCCTAGTAATAATCAAACTTTTTTTAAGCATAGTGGGAATATTGCTTGGACTTCCCCCTCTGGGAGAAGTTAGTGTCATTACCAATATAATTTCTAAAGACAGGGAAACTGAGGTAGAGAATTCAACTGGCTTATTTAAGGACACCAGGGTAAATCTCACCTTTCCACTTTTCTCTTGACTGAAAACACAGTCTGTGAGAATATATAAACCAAGAACAGCACACCATAGCTCAGCAGCCTTTAGCTCAGCAGCTTTAGACAAGTTATCAGTACTATAACTTGTTGGTTTATCAAAAGTTCCTTTATCAGGAACTTTGTCTGTCCTCACTGGTGCCAGTTCCTGTCAGGAAACACTGTTTGAGTGTTTATCTTCAGGATTGTTGAGTCAAGCTAGTCTCAGCATTCTTCAACACCAGCTTGATCCCTCTTCTACATCCACCACTGATAACTTTTGCAAATAGGGTAAAGGTAAAGCTGCCCACTTTGGCAGAGCATCCTTCTAAAGAGGCTACTACTTTGGATGTTTTCACTCAGGATTTTCTTGCAGGTGGCATTTAGAGGTCTTGCTTTTTTGGAGAGATCTTGGAGAGGTCTTGCTTTTTGAAGAAAAACATTGTTTTAAGGAAAAATTGAGGAATGAAACATTCGTGTCTCACTACACCTATAATTCTCATGTAATGTAAACAGATCTAATCTTAAAACTAACTCATTTTTATACCCATATTTGCATTGGTCTTTTGTTTATTTTTAATAAGCAATGCTTACACAGGACTTTTCATCCATTTCTCCGACTCTTTCCTGTAGCGATTGAGACACGGACTCAGACCAGCAGGGAATCTGAATCGTTATTCAGAGAAACAAGCTAGTTTTATACACTTCTTCAAGTCACAGTATTTCCTTACATGGTAATTCTCACTACCTGACCTACCCCATGTTGCCACGTTAGCAACACACTTTCTGAATATCCTTCTATGGGGGGATCACGCGCTGTTCACCCATCTGTCAGCTTCCGGCATCTCCTCTCCGTAGGGCTCTGCCGTGTGACACCTCCTCCCCCCAGGGTCCGGCAGAGACAAGCCTCTCTGTGCCACCATGTGCTCCTTTGTGCTGCCATGTGCTTCTTTGTCCCACAGCCTGTAACCCAATTCCATCTTACCTCTCTCCACACTTTCCCACCTTTAACCCACTGATCCGTTAATGACAACCTGCAAACAACAAATTGCACATCCCTTACGTGCGGTACTTCTTCTGAGCCTGCAGACCACCATTATAATAAGCAGGTCAGAGTATAAATGCAGAAGAGAAGGTTTTGGCCTAGAGCTGTAAGGCCCCAAACAACTTGCTGAATGAGGTTTTGAACAGGGCTTAGGGTTGTTCATGTACTCCGAGTTAGATGCACAGGAGAAATATTGACAGGATATTCTCAAGAGGTCAAAACAATAAAAAAGATTTTACTGGCAACTTCAGAAAATCAGTGAAATTTGGCAAAAGGTTTAGTACAACATTCAATCAGCATATAACACTTCTCAAAGCATTAACTTGGCCCTTCAGCTTAGCAAACTCTAAGCCCATTCTAAGTTACCCAAAAATTCCAAGAAGAGAGAATTAGGAAGAGAAAGAGAGAAAATAGACAATATATAGAAAAGCACACATATAGATACCAACTTCTGGATTCCAGTGGTGTTTAGATAGAAATTCCAAGAGGTGGTAGGGTGAAGACGTGATTGCCTCATGTTTGGCCTTAAATACCCCTTTGCCTTCCTGGGCCGTTCCCCCAGGTGGGACTTATGGTCATTTGGCCACTCAGGACCTTGATTAGGGGCTCCAGAGGTGGGTGTGGAGCATTGCCTCCAGGGAGTGGCAGGTTCTGCCAGGCTGGGATACAGGCTCCAAGGAGGTAGGGTGTACAGGGTAGTGCATTGCCTTGCCAGGGTAAGGCTTGACCTGCCCCTTTCCCCACACACACGCAACCCAAAATGTCTCAAGACATCAATCTCTCCAGTCTCTCACAGCTACCTAGAATAGTCCCTTCATTATGACTTGCTAAATGACCTTGCTCAAATTCTTATTGTGTGCCCAGTTTCTTCATTTGTTCGAGAATGATAACATTTTAGCCCTTTAAACATATCTCCCTACATAGGGATCTGTTTACTGTTTTGATTAGAAGAATAGCAGTAGGGAGGATCCACCTTCAAAAGAGGGGAGCAATCAACCTGATAGTGTTCCTTTTTTGCAAAAAGACACTGTGGATTTGTTGCGAGTCAGGCCTTGCTTCCAATAGCAACACTCAGTGTGACAATACCATGTTAAATTAAAGGAAGGTGCCTTCTGTCTGGCACTTCCAGAATTACTAGCCTGTGTTTTATCTCTGTCTTTGTTAGAAACCTATTGCCTCAGTGTATGTTTTGGCACCAATCGGATTAGGGACAGAGTGGAAGTTTTTTGATTTGGCTATTTTAACACTGGTAACTTCCTATCCATGCACTGTTACTGTGGCTTATACAGCAATCTGTTTGCTCTGTATGGTTTGCAAATCAGCCCTTTCTGTGCAGTTATTTACAGTATGTGCTGGGGAGTAGGTAATAGTACAATGTTTTCCATGCATATAGTCCAGTGCTCATGTCATATTTTGTTTACCGCTATTATTGTGTTGTTTCTCTATGCTCTATATAGATCTTGTTTTGGGAGTGTTGGTTTTGCTGGAGGCAACCACTAACATGAAGTTAAGAAACTGTGTGCTGTAAACACACACACACACACAGAGTTTTCTGAGTAAATGTTATTGTCTTGTTGTTTTTTGTGAAAATTACACTCAGCATCTTGAATAAAAAGGGGAAGCTTTATCACATTGTGTTTAATATCTCTTCTAAAGGAGTGAGGCTGACCAAAAAAGGCATGTATGTGTATGATCTCATCCATCTCTTTGCCAGCAGGTTGGTCAGTCTTCCTCACTGCTGTCTTTTGAATCTGTACCTTGTCAGTTTTAAGTGCGAGAGAGGACGAATCAACCAAGAGGTCACACAGTTGGTCAAGTTTTATGAGGTGAGGTAGCTGTGTACAGGAGAGAGCCCTGACAGTGTTCCTACCTTGACCTGAACATTGGTGAAACCAGAGTCTACTGGCGAATCAACAGCATATCACAGCACCACAGAGAGCCCAGATACCATGGGCACATCTGCTGCCTTTAGGAATGACTCATTTTTCTCAGTGCAAAGGAGTTGAACTAAACATTTCTCCAAGGTACCCGGACTACATATGATGAGAAAGCATAGTAGGGGTATTGATAACCCAGCTTATTTGCAGTCACTGAGTGACCATATTTTCATTTCTGTGGCTTGGAAACATTTGGAGGTGTACTTATGTCAGGGTCATGGGAGTGCACATAGGCTTCAGTGTCTGGGACCAGCCTTACCCAAGACCCCTGCCATCTCCTGCCAAGGATCTAGGGCTAATCTCAGTTCAGCCTGGGACTTTCAGTCTCTGCCTGAGCCCTGATGTAGGCGTGCCCATCTCTGTCCCTGCCTTCTGGGTGGGACAGACTTGCACTGCAGAGAGCTGTTCTCCAGGATGGAGCCCTCAGACCTGGATCTTAGCTTGTCATACAGAATTCTAGGAGTAACATGCTCATTTCTATTCCTATTTCTATTTCTATTTCTATTTCCTGCACACCACAAATTAAATGATGAATAACAATTTCATTTGCTTAAATGCCATGAGTTTTTCAGCACCAAAAATGCTTTCAAGGACACATAACACAAAAGCTACAACTGGAATCAGGATTTTATTTTTGAGTTTATTTATTGTTATTTTTCTGAAACCATTTCAGAGTCCCTGCTCACAAGTGTTAACACAATGCCCATGTGTAGCCAGGAGCTGGGTGATACATCTCAGTTTAGTTTGAAAAAACATCGTTTGCAGTCTGTTAGTCTAACAGAGCTACAGAAAGCAGCAGAAGGAATACAGGCGAAGCAAACCCTGTTTCTTGAAGAGAACATGAATAATTAGGTTCAGTAGCAATCACACAAAGGAAGAAGATAAAAGAAGATAGCCTGTTGTGCCCCACATGCAATCTTCATAGTGCATGAGCAGCAGGCAGCAACCTGGCCAAAAGGGACTGGAGGAGCCTGACCAGTGGTCATGTTTGATACTGCAGAGGAAGGCAGAAACACCCCAGGGATGAGTGCAAATCTGCCCTGGGGGAAAACTGCTTCCTGACCCCAGCATTAGGACTGACTATTCCCTGAACATGTGAGAAAAATCCATTTCCACACCATCCCACAGGTTGGTCAAACCTTCCAGGAGATGTCCAAACCCTATTCCCCCTCAGTCTGGAGCTATCTCAGGGGCCACACACCCTGGGGGGGAAGAATTCTTCCCACGCCTGGCAGGAGACCAGTGGGTGCTCCAAAGCACTTGGAACCCTGGTAACATCTCTGCATCCAATTTCTTAAAGCTTCTGCTCCTGGCTGCACAGGAGAGGAAAGCTCTCTAGTGTTACAGTGACTGACCAAGAAGTAGCTGTCTTTGAACTTTCCTTGAGGTGTCTCATTGGATGAAAGTGAATTTTGTATAACCACAGATTTTCTTAACACTCTTAGGAGGCTGAGTCTCTCCAAGTTTAGACCATTTCTTGAATGACTCTAATGAAACACAGTCTTCGTTCTCCTGCTCCTTTGTCCTGCAGATCTTTCTGATAATTACAGCAGAAAACCTCCTTTCTTGACAAAGGCTGCAAAAGGGAGAAGATTTTTCCCAGCAGTCTAGGCTCATTTTTCATGTGCAGTTGTCTACTAAGCATCAGCTCTAACATTCATTCTTTTATCTGTTACACAAATCAAGGCATGATGTAGACGTAGGCACAGGTGTTTATATCCAGTGCCATCTCTCCAAGAATCAAAGAAAGAGTTGTATCAAAGAAGGGTTAAGAGGAAATACTGTGCGCATGCTACCCTAGCCAAATCTGAGGTTTGATCTACAAGATGGTGGGTTGCACATCCCACCGGTCAGAGCAAACAGAGTAGCTAAAGCACTCTGCCTCCTTGCCAAATTAGTGTCTGGACAGCATACAGTCTATCCACGTGATGCTACTTGTGTAGCTATTCTAGTCTACACTGGCACTGTTGGTAGTACTCTGGCACTACCAACATTGTGCTACCAAATATATTTTCTCTGCTTTCATTGCCTTGATGATAGACATGATCTTAAAGAAAGAATTATTTTCCCTAAATTAAAAAAAAAAGAAAAGAAAAAAATACTTACATCACTCCATGTGTGAAGGTCCTGAGAATCATGACCTAATGAAGGCCCTTATAAAAACCCTGTGAGCTAAGTATTGTCATTTTTATTCCCATTTTACATGCAGAGAAACTGGACTGAAAGTTATAGTCCAGTTAACACAAGAAGTCAGTGAGAAATCTGGAAACAGAATTCTAGAGCCTTGATGGGGTCTTCTGCCCATCACTTTGATGCACTACAGTCTTAAGAGGTTAAATGCCATGAATCCCCTTTACCTACTTCTCTATGAAGATGATAAACAGCACTGTCACTGTTCTGGATAAACCCCCTTAAATCTCTTAGCAAAGTCATCTCTTCTGGCGAAATCGCCAATAAAATTGCTAGTAACAATAAACATTTCCCCACACTGAGCAATGGAAAATTCAATAACAGTTTGGCTGAATCCATGCTGAGTACAGAAAATTGAATTAATATGAAAAGTGAATATGCCTCAAAGAACAGTAATTCTCCTGGTTATTTTTCAACCTTTTAATGAATATGAAACTAATCTAGTTGAGAACAGGAAATATTATGACTATGCAGAAATCTGGATGTGCATTTCTAAAGTTTAGAAAATCCATAGCTTTTTGTTTCCCAAGTAATTTTAGAGTGTGATTAATCACTTGAGGAGTTTAGCAAAATGGGAATGTGACTGTTGCAGCATTTGAATCAGTGATGTTAGCTAGCTCCTACAGTGGAATCTTTTTTGCTTCTTAGGATTCCTGCTAAGAGCAAAGACTTTTCTTTTTAAATCTTTGTCATGCTAATTATTCAATTGGTTATTTTGCAAATAAGAACTAAGCATAAGATGAACATATTTTGATCATGGTCATGTTTAATTTTTTAGTCTATCTATGTAAAGAGGTAAGAAAGCAAGACATAGGTTCAAATAAACAGAGTCAAGAAGTTGAGAATGATCAGATTAATATATATAGACCACTTCAAACTTTCACAATGGCCTGTAGTTTATCGTAAAATCAGACAAAATGCCTCAGATCCACCTATTCCTGAATTCTGGGAAACATGATCAAAATTCAGATTTATTGCCCTAAAATTACCTTGATCAACAATATTTTGAAAACAATGAGGTGTTTTGCTGTGTATATGTAGATAGGTAAGTATAAAGTTGCTTCTTCATTTAGTTTTGGCAGTTTCATCTATTGTCTAAACTGTTAATTTCTAACCATGAGAATGTTCCTTCCCATGTTGATGTTGTCTGCTGAGATGTTGGAATAAGGGCATGATTTCAAAATTCAGTATTTTGTAGTGCTTAATTGCCCTAATTTCAATTTTGGAGATGCCTAGAGTTTTACATCTATATTTATGATTTATATTTTCAAAACCTTTTTTCTTTGAACTTTTTCCTAACTGTCTGATTAACCCAATAGAATCCTGGCTTGCAGGCTGAGAAACCCTCCTCTGCACAGACAGGCTGTGCTGAGTGGGATGGATACAGCTTCTGAGGAATCAATTTCTTCTCCACAAGTGAGTGAAAGCTATGCACAGTAACCATCGTTGTTCTTCCTTTGTCACCACCAGCCGTCAAACCTCAACTGCATCACCTCAGGAGGCCTACTCACAACCCAGGAGACTATTTTCCCGCCTTACACAAGAAATTGGAGGAACATCCGGTGAGAGGTAAGGTGTTTGATGAGAGGGGAAGAATGAAGAAAATTCAACATATTTCCCAGAGTTGGAATAGGAAATAGCAGAAGAGATAAAGAGGCTTCTTCTGGAATGGCAGACAGAGAACATTGTGGAATCATTGCACAGGCCACACTACATTGGCAGCAACCAAGTGTATGATTTAACTATACAATATAATGGACATTTTGTTAGAAATGTTTTCTATAGCCTTATAATTGCAGCATACACGCATTTAGTACTAAAATATTGGTCTGTTACCTTAAAAAAAGTAATTGTATGTGACTTACCTCCTGTCAAATTAAGCCAATGCTTTCCTAGATTGTTGGTTTCCTTATGGTGTTCTCGATGTGACCTTCTGCCTACCACAGGTAAAACAACAACTCCTATTTCAGACAGAATGGGAAAATTTTTTCTTGCCTAGCAGTACTGAGAATAACTGTCCTGTCAGAGTGTGATAGGTATTCAGGAGGATACAGGTAGGAGGCTGGAGTTCAGAGTCCTCTCGCTTCACTCACTGGAAAAAAAACATATAACACAACATTAAAATTGTTCTTTGCTCAAATTCTGTGAATGTTAAATAACACTGATTGTCTTTTATGGCATTAATTTAGTTGAATTTGATCCCATGCATTCTTTCAGTATGCAGTGTCCCATGGGCCTGAGTTGCACAGTTGAACACGTCCCTTGTGAAAAAGTTCCTCTTGCCCCCAGACTTTGCACTTTGAGAAAGAGTGGCAAATAGCTCTCTGTCGTCTTTCCCCAAGCCCCTGGTGGTTTATGTACTACCTCAACTGTCCCTTTGCAGTCCTCTTTTTACTTTACTCACAGGCAAACCTACTCTACTTTTTATTTTCCTTGCTGCTCTTCTCTATATCCTTCTTGGTTTTAATCTCATTTTGGAAGGAGAGAACAAGCACTGCATACTGCTCAAGTTGCAGGTATACCAGAAATATTTACAATAATGTAATTACACTTTCTGTTTTACCTTCTATGGCTTTTCTAAATAGACTTTAAAGTTGTGCTTTTGTTTTTGAACCTCCTTGAGGACTGAACAGTAGTTTCTGTAGAATTAGCTATAAAAAATCCTGATTAATGTTTAGCTCAAATACACATGTGGAGTTGTAGAGTTGGGTTGCCTCTCTCTATATGCATCTCTCCGCACTAACCAACACTGAATTGGTGGATTTGCCAACTACACTGAAGTAAGCTGCTGCTGCTTCTTTTCTACTTCTTCTTCACTTTTTCTTCATTTCTGTTTCCTACTTGCTTTCTTCTTCCACTAACAACTTTTCCAAATCACGTATTCTGGAGAAGCACATTGAATAGCAGAAACAACAATCCTTCTTTACTATGAATCCTGACTATTTCATCATACTTTTAAATTTATTTATGCATTTTTATTTTTCTCCCCATTGTTAACTAGTTATTTACCCATTTTAAGATCCTATGTTGCAAGCCTCTTTTAATCCACGGCAACTCAGTAGCTTTGACATTCTTTGGATGAGGACCTTGGAAAAATGGAGAACTGCAAACCATTGTTGGCTCCTCCAAGGAGTGTCAAGGTTTGTGAAGCAAAATTTCTTGTACAGAAACCTGGCTGAACACTCTTTGTTTTAAGTGTTGTTGTTAGAAGTATCCCTGCCACCTACTAATTCTATTATTTCTATTTCTAAAAATTTGCTCACTGTTAATTAGCATTGTTATACACTACAAGTTTGTAATCGTGTCTGACATTAAAACTGCACCAGCTGGTGTGTGTACCACTGCTGTGTGACAGTCACATTAAAATCAAGGCTGATTGTCACATGAAGAAAGCCAAGGTGTTTTTCCAGTGCTAGAGATGCCCTTCACTCCCTTAAGAGAGGACCAGTGCAATTCCGGGTGCACTTCCCTCATGATCTCACACCTTTTTACAATATTTTGCTAGACATCTTCACTGCCCAAGTACTCTGATGTCACCATGTTTCAGTTATATTCATCCTTTGTACTCTGTGCTTCATGTTTGTGATGTTGACCTTAACCACCACCAGAACTTGTGACTCCAGCAGGAGGGCTGGGTCACTGCCTAAACACAATGCTAAAAAGAATGCACTTTAAAGCCTTCTGCTTATGAAATGTGATTTATCTCTAGGAATTTTCTAAGAACGGTATTTTGCTTGTAGAATACCCTAAAATGGTTTACACAAATTGGTTGTATACTGCATGTATTGCATCCATATATATATGTATATGTGAAAAATTACATTGTCTTTCCAAACACATTTTCTGTCTGTGTCATTTCTTCCCCATAGGAGACTTTACCTAACAGCATTCTGCCTGTGCACAGCAAGTGGACAGCACTAGGTCACTTGTAGAGGTTGAAAGAGAAACCTCTCTTTTTTTCTTTCATTATTATTAATAATGTATTTATGTTATCGTTCTTCTGTCACTAGTGTCTTACAAAGGGAGAGATTTTTGTCTTTGCTCTCCTGGTCCACAGTCTCTCCTTTGCCATGAGGCAGAGATAAGTTGTCATCTTGAATGTACTGCTATGTAGTCAAGGCACAGGGTAAATGAAATGACCTACCTGAGGTATCATCAAAGAATCAGAGAATGGTTTGAGTTGAAAGGGACCTTAAATATCATCTCATGCCAACCCCTCTGACATGACCAGGGGCATCTTCTGCATGGGCAGGGCCCCATCCAACCTGGCCTTGAACATTTTCAGGGATGGAGCATCTGCAGCCTCTCTGGACAAACTGTTCCACTCTCTCACCATTCAAAGTAAAGAATTTCTTCCTAATATCCAACCTGAACCTATTCTCTCTCAGTTTAAATCTATTTATCCTTGTCTTATCACTACATGCCTTTGTAGAAAGTCCCTCTCCAGCTTTCTTGTAGGTCTACTTTAGATACTTGAAGATGCTAAAAGGTCATCCTGGAGCTTCCTCTTCTCCAGGACAAGCAACCACAGCTCTCTCAGCCTGTCTTCATAGAAGAAGTTCTCCAGCCCTCTGAACATCTTCGTGGCCATCCTCTGGACCTGCTCTAACAGATTCATGTTTTTCCTGTGCTGAGCACCCTAGAGCTGGACTCAACACTGCAGGTGGGATCTTACCAGAGCAGAACAGAAGGGTAGAATCACGTTTTGTTGACCTGCTGGCCACGCAGCTTTTGATGCAGCCCTAGGACATGGTTGGCTTTCTGGGCTGCATATCCAGCCTGTTATCCAGCAGCACAGCACCCCCTATTCCTTCTCAGCAGGGTTGCAAGTGATCTGTTTATCACTCAGCTCGTATTGATACTGGGGGTTGTCTTGACCCAGGTGTAGCACCTTGCACTTGGTTTTGCTGAACGTCATGAGGTTCACATGAGTCCACTTCTCAAGCTTCTCCAGGTCCCTCTGGGTGGCACTCCATCCTCCAGGAGTGTCAGCTGCTTGTTGTGTCATGGGGAGTGCCTGTGGCTTCTAAAATTTAGTGGAGGTCTGATCAGGTTTCTTTGCTCTCACATTCCTCCAACTAAATCCATGCTGTGCTGAACTGCTGTCTAATAGGGTCCCCTCTAGAAAGTGGCTGTTCACCCAAGTGGTTTAGAGGTGTTTTTTGGTTTGGTTTTTTTTCCTGGAGCTGGTGAAGGTGGAGAACGCTGCCAGACAGTCACTGGTATTGGAAAGATATCTCAGAATGTTTCTTCCCTCTTCCAAAGCCTGGGGCTTTTGGCTGAAATAAAATACTGCCAAGTAGATGAGAGAGGATATTGGTGCAGACTGCTCCTAGTAAATACTAGATGCTTCAGAAAATAATTCCTAAGCTTACCACTTAGTTATGTTGATGGCATCCAGCCTGATGTATAGAAATGTGTGATGAAATGGATGGGCTCATCCACTCAGCCCAACCCTGACATCTAGTGTTGCCCTGAGTTTTGCAG
>VZTE01005755.1:7734635-7752012 GCA_013397775.1 Eulacestoma nigropectus | reverse complement strand
CAAGGCCGAGCCCTTGTTGAGGAGCGGCGGCGGCGGCAGCGACCGCGACTCGTCGGGCAGGAACACCATGGCTGCCACCCGCCGAAGGTGACCGGGCGGAGCGGTGCGGCGGCTGCGCCTTCCCCCGCCGGCCCGCGCCGCGCTCCCGCGTTCCGCCGCCTTCCCCGCTTATGGCTATTTGACAAAAAACCCACCCCCAAATCACCCCAAAATCCAACCCCCCACCCCACAAACCCACCTCCCCCGCCCCAAACCCCCAGGCTGAGCGGCCTTAGCCGGGTCGGGGCGGGGGGGGTTCCGGCAGCCCTGCTGCCTCTGCAGGGCCAGCGAGGCCGGTTGGGAAGTAAATTAGGGAGTTAATCAAGCACTAAAACCGAATCCAATTAATTTTCAGAGCTCTTCCTGCCGACAGATTAAAGACTGAGACCTACCCCATAGTGGTAGTTTTTTCTTTTTTCATTAATATGAAATCACATTAAATAATTTGTCACTGTAGCAGGATTGATGGAACCGCTAAAGAAACCTGCATTAACGAAAGACATCACAGGTCATAAAGGCTTCTCAGCCTCTTTCCTAAAAATGTATTATTTAGCCTTTGTCCACGAGAGGAAAGCTCATGTCTTTACAAACAATTTGATGGGTGAAGGTATGGGTGTTAACATCTTTGAAACGGGTCTTAATGTCTCCACTAACTTTGGGCAGCAGGTTTGTTGCAGAGCGCAGACAGGTTGGCTCCTGAAACAGACAAGGGGCTGCACAGGCCTGAACTTCGGAACTTTGGGGTAAAATAGAAGGTTCAAGGGAGGAAGATGTGGGAGGCGGTTCGAGAAGGCTGTACCTTCCTAGTACCTCAGCAATGGGGAAAGGAAGAGGGCAACATGAGGCCGGGAGTTCGGGATAAAAGGAGGCTGTGCCCTCCGAAACCTCGAGAGAGAAAACCCCGCGGGCGTGTGCCCCAGGGGACTCTCTCCTTCTATTCGAATAAAGCTGCAGGACTCCTCTGTCTCCTTTTTGGACATAAACCTCTGGCGCTTGTGGATTTTCCTGACATCCACAGAGGAGGAGGTTGGGCAGTCACTCCTCTGCAGTGGGAGATGCTTCAGTTGCACCTGGAACCATACACTGATGTGCAGCCACTTACACAGTCATGCCCTGGGTTTAACTTCACAGAATCATGGAATGCTTTGGGGTGGAAAGGACTTAAATGGTCATCTATTTCCAACACCCTGCCACAGGCAGGGAGAACTTCCACTAGACCAGGTTGCTCTATCCAACCCAGCTTTGAACACTTGCAGGGATGGCGCACCCACAGCTTCACTGTGTGGCCTCTTGAAGGATTTCACAATGTGCAAAGGCACTGTGGGAGAAGAGCCAAGAGGGGTGTTTGTAGGTTTTTTTGTATATGACCATTTCCCTACACAGGACAGCAGAGCAGACAAGCATTGTGGATGCCTTACCCTGGGCAGAGCTTTGAGGCTTGGACCTGAGGTACAATACAGGTGCAAGAAGCATCGTGGCACCACTGCCAGCCATAGCAGCTAAAAACACCATGGCAAAGCCCTTGATGGTGTAAAACATGCAGAAACTACGAGAAAGTAATGAAAACCACAGTGAGAGTATCTTGAGTAAGAACTCGCTGGCAGTGAAAACTTTAAATGCACAAGGTATTTGGTTACAGAAACATCCACAGTGATTACTCTACCACTCACCTGTTGCCCTAACAAGGTACACTCTATTTTAAACACCCAAAATATTCAAAGAACTCAAAAAGCATAACTATCCCCTTGGCTATCCTTGATGAAGGGGTCCCATTCTTCAGCTAACATGAAAGAAAAATCAACTATTGTAAAAAAAAATAATAAAAAAAAATCCATCCCTCTCTCCTCCCAGTTTTGTCAGCACTGGAATCCAAACCAGACCCCAGCCTCAGAGCAACATCTTCTAGGGATGGTTATGTAGGGTTTAAAAGGTGTAATTATTTACTGCAGAAATAACTGCTATCTTTTGGGGAACATGATTCCACAGCGGCAGAAAACAATCTACCTTTTCCTTAAGTCATTACAGGAACGGTGGACACTTGGTCTTTTGTTAAGAGTTGTAGAATTTTACATGAATTACAAATACAACTGTGCAGCCACTTTATCTGGTATGTTTAATAGTGTTAAAATACTTCTTTGAGTAGCATGCCTCAATTTGGTCATCTGGTCTACAAAAAAAGAGCTACTAGAAGAATATTACAACCTATTTGCAAAGTATCTATGAAACAAGATCAACAGGACATGGACATATTAAAAGTTGGTATTTGAGCGTGCAAGAGTTTGACAAAGCACCTCAGGACAAATTTCCAGCTACACACTACATCCTTACTTCTGTGGGTGTCCCTCAAAAGCAGAGCTTAGACATGAGCTGAAATAATGCAAGAAATGCTCAAACAAAAAATATCAAGTTTTTAATTTACAAATTCCATAGAACACAGTTACAATGCTTTCCTACACAGCAATCATCCCTTGTAATTTGCCACAGCAACTTCTATTCAAATACAAACCATAATGGGAAAATCAGGCAGGTTTTCCTCAGGACAGAAGTCTGGACCTTGTTCAGCTTCACAGTTTACCTGCAGCCCTCCCTGTTACTGTGACAGTGCTTCTGTTCAGAGGTATCCTCGTTGGGCAGTACAGGAGAGTTGGAAGAAGAGCTCCCACGTGGCGATGGCACACGTACACTGTGTCTCATCAAGAGCTGTATGGCCTTGTGACAACCCCTCACCGTGCCAGGAATCCCCTCCAAGGGGTATCCTGGGACTGGTCCCAGCACTGTGGCTTTACTCAGCCTTTTGTCTGACAGAAATTCTCTCAGTCAAGACAGAGATGTAGAGTTTCAGCCAAGCATATGTGATTCCCAGAGCACAGTACACAGAGGTCAGCAACAGGGGGACAAAAGGGAAGTGCCATTTCCAGGGGGTCAGGGGAAATATGATTTCACAGAAGATTTCCAAAGGCACTAGTTGGATGAGGTAGATTGTTTCAGGCCAGTTAAGTAGAGGTTTCTCTCTCCTGTCAGAGAAATTAAAAAAGAGGTAGTGTTAAAACACATGTTAACTAAAAATAACTATTCTGTTTTTCAGCTATCACCAGTGCAAAGCATCTCCCATTAGATCACAATACTGGTTTAAGTAACAATTTGAAGAGTTTCAGTAGGAAAAAACACAACTGTGATAACCAAGAGTACAGCTCAATGTCCTTATTAAGTTCCAGGATGCCTTGAAATCTTAAGAAGAAACCTCATCAATTGCTCTGCTTCACCTCACATTATTTCAGTGAACAACTGAACAGCCCTTCATACAAAGACTTGTTCAACTAAAGTTGTTCTACAACCAAAGACTGCAAATGTCAGATTTATTTTAACCTCTTCCCCCAAGCTTTCTGTAGGATGTACTGTGAGCTGATCTCTCTTGCAAAGGACACTGGTGGCAAGGGTTTACTACAGGTAGTTTCATCTTTTGCTAAGTTAGGAACAAGAAACTTGCAAAAGCTCCATCTCTTAACAAAAACTAAGTTCCTATGGAGTTTTTTAGCTAGAGCTCTTGAGACAGAATGACTTAATTCTTAAATAAAGAAAATCACCTACAAAAAGCAGGTGCCTGAAATACTGAATACATGTTTACAGTACTTCATTACAAACCTTTCATTACAGCTTGGGTTTGCCCTGAAAAGTTTCGGAAACAGGGAAGTGGGGACTGCAGGGGGTTATAAGGATGAGCACCATCGTTGGCCAAGTGGGTAAGAGATCCATAGGCTGTGAAACTATACAGGATGACTTGGGCAATTGTTTATTCTGCCAGCCAAGGACTTGTGGATTTGTTGACAAATTACAGCTTGCAAATGAATGTTACTTACAACCTGTCCCTTCCACACATTAAAATACTAACCACTACTGCAAAAATGCACAGTACAATAAGATAAACAATCTGCAGACAAATCACTGGAGTAAGTGCTAAAATACTGAATTAAATCCTCGGAGGTTACAGCATCACAACTCTGTGCTTTAACAGAGCATGAGGCAGGTGGGGATTTACAGCCTCCTGGGACTAACTGGGCAGCTGTCACAACAACCAGGATGTGCTGCAATAATCCTAATTTAAGCACTGCCTCCTGAGAACAGAGGCAGCAGCATCTTTTAACTAGTTACACTTTGACAATTCAGCATCAGTTTTCTGTGCTGTTTGTCCCTTATGACAACGGCTGTTCTCAACGCCAGAAAAATGTTGCTGTTCCTGGCACTGAGATCAAATTTCTTTAATTACCTGAATAGAGATTTCAATGAAGAGAAGCTATAAACAGTAAACAGCAGCATAAGCAGTATTTTAATTGGAAGTTCTGAAAAACAAAGAACATTATGTATGTAAAATTAATTATAAAAAGCTTTTGCTATATATATTGTAGCATCTTTAAATCCTACTAGTCACATTTGCATTATCTGGCTTTATTTTCTCCAGACCTACATGTTTTACTGCTTAGGATACCTAAAAATAAGCATAAACATTTACTAAAGCAAATGCCAAGCATTTGCAATACCCTTACTTCAATTATCTATAAACATACTGAACACATCAATTATAATTACAATTTGAGACAGCACTACAAATAAGATTTTCCTTTTCTAAAGAAATCACAAACAACTGGGAAAGGACTAAAGCAAAAATGACAACCAAATCAAGACTATTGAGCTCTACGTTGCAAACTACATAAAAATTAACTAATAGAAGAACATTTTACCTGGTGGTGTGAACAACAATGGAAAAAGTGAGAAATGCCCTGTTGTTGCCAGAATCAAGTAGATGCCAGCATCCTTGGCTCTCTGAATACATAATAAGCTAAAAATGATAATAATTTGTTATGCTTTTGTCTTTTAGCAAAGAAACTTAAAAACTTTTAGCAAAATATTATACAATTCACTGAAGAACAAGTCAAACACTTTCATAGTAGCCCAGTCCCTCCTAACACTGGGCCTGTGATGAAGTCTCCTGCTTCCAAACCACATGGCCTTAGAGATAAAAACACAGGAGAAAAACCAGCCAGGAAACCCTCCCTCAGAAAACCACACATGCACTGAACAAAACTATCAGCAAGGCCCAGCACACAACAAGAGCTTAAACATCATTAAACCTCTAAGGAAGGAAAATACAGTTTGTAGCAATACTGGTCACGCAGATTGTGAACTACAGCCTCACTTCTACCCTAGGCAGGCATGAAGTTCTTTTGGTAGAAACTGTGTATCATTCTGGTCAAGCACAGTGCAGAAGATCCCTTTCCTCAGCTGGCTCCTGAACAATCAACCCAGCATTTTAAAATATGAACCACAGCACTCTCAAGGTTTGAACTGTGCCCAAAATTAAGTGCACTACACTGTTACAGCTTGAGGCATTCTATAAAAAAGTTCCTCTTCTGAAATACACTGAAAACAAAGTGATTCCCTTTGAGGATTCCTCAACAAGTGGCTGCAGGTTCAGTTTGGCCAACTACTTTGTACAAAATTCACTTACCTTAAAGGCAGAATAGCAAGGAGTATTGCTTTCTCATGCACGTGCCAGCCAAACATGAAGGAGCTCAGTGCACAAAGAACAAGGCACTGTAGAAAGCCTCTGGGCCCTTGAGGTTTAAACCAAAGACAGAAAACAGAGGGCTAGAAACAACAGGCAAAAACAGGACTTCAGTGAAAAGTTTGGCAATCCTGAAGACAAGCCATTGTCCAAAGAGATTTGTCAATGTTACTTAACACCACTGCACCCAGGTCGTGCTTGTGTGGCACAACCATTATATAGTGCTGGAGGAACCCAATCTATTTGGATGTATGAGTAGAGCCTGAGGGAATTCTGTCAAAATAACGGAAGGGAAAAGTAGACTGAAAGACCATTTTAACTCCCTGCTATTTGTGTTGCATGCAAAAATTGTCTTCCAATCTAAGCCACTAAATGCATTTTATCAGTCACTACATATTAGTAACAACATATTTGTTGCCCTAGAATTAAAATTCATGCGAAGTGCATACTATCAATTAAAACCTACTAGGGACAAAACACATCAAATTTCAAAAAATATTAGTTGTTCTTACCAATATAGCTATGAAAGTACAGATTAATGTTGCCAGTGGAGTCACTGAAGGGAGGACAGTGTGCTGAAACTCTTGAACCAGCCCTCCTGTCATGGAGGCTTTAGGGATTTTTGTACCATCAAGAAAATTGCACTTTAACCCTACAAACAAAACATAAAAAAGCACAAACTGATAAATGCTAATAAAGAAAATGAAGTAGCTGAACTAAGTACGTGGCCAAGTCTTTTATTTTTTTAAAGGATGGCAGAGGAAAGCGATTGATCTCTGACCTACTGCTGATAACTTATGCACCGGATTATGCTGACAACCACATGATTTATGGCAATCTGAAAACATAATTTACTGCCTACATTTCAAACGGGAAAGACTAAAATCCAGAGAGCTCTATCTGCAAACAGGCACCAAACAGCAAGATTAACATACTGACCGAGAATTGTCAGTGCTTTATCCATGGCATTATACAAAGCCCAGAAGTTGGGGGCCCAATAGGCATGGCAGAGACCTCGCTTGAAAGGGAAGAGCCGTGAAATGACTTGAGGCAGCTGACCCTACAGAACACAAGAAGAACAAAGAAATGGCCTCTTCAGGTAAGACATGGTTTATATTTTTATAACAAAATTTTCTAACTGTTCAGGGGAATAACATGTGAAAAAGGGGTTATTACCAATACTAGGAAGGGTCCCAATGAAAGAGCAGAAACAAGACAGACAATCAGTCCCAGAAGAGTTACATGAAGAAAGCTGAAACTTCTCCACTTCAGGGATCCATCTACAAGAAACAGACAGATTAAGGAAACAGTTGCTGTGAGAAGTGGAAAGGGAGACAACACATTCCACACTGACAGGGAATTGCTAGCACCTATCTAAAAGGGGCACACAGACTTTTATGTCAATATATTCAGCTGCTTCCTTCAACAGCTGGCATTTCTTTTGCCCACACTGCAGCTCCTGCATTATACAAGCTTTCAGCATTTTCCAAATTTACCTTCCCTGTTCACATGAGGAGTATCAGGCATGTCCCAGTGCTATAAAGTAGGGAGAAACTCAAAGAAGATCTTTGAAATAGCTTCTGATACTGTCTACTTGTTTCATATCCAGGATAATTCTTATGGCTTCCAAGTGCAGTTTGTTCATGTTGTTTTTTCTTAACAAAGAACTCTTAAAGAAACAGGGATTGTACAAAACAAATATATTTCAAAGATACCAATTCTGCTCTCAAGCAGAATTTTTGTTTGACATACAACCATTTTGTTCCAACTGTATCTGCATGTCTTGAGTGTTCCCCTAGTTCCACTGATTAACACAACTCCCCCCAAAAGCCAGTGAGGAAAACCCCATCTTACCTGCATTATTTGCAGTAAAACAGTAGGATCGTAACAAATAAATGCCATATGCTGGGGCCACATATATGTAGATGTGTTTGAAATGCAGAAGAACAGCAAAAAGAAGAGCACCCTCCAAATACCTTTTCTGAAAGAAAACAAAACAAAACCTAAGCTCTTCTCTTTGTACTCGCTTTTAATAGTCCTCTGTTGTACTCCTAAGGTGATGGGACATTTATTATACACATGAAAGAGTACTGACTTCAAATTACAAATTCAATAGTGTTATCCACAACAGGTATGGAGAAGGAAACTATCCTGTCACACAATCACCTCTCCACAGCTTCAGAAGTTACGTTTTCTAAGGACTGGTGATTTGGAAGAAGATAAGATGGCAGGAAATGATGCCACATTGTTCAGGTGTAAGACAGAATGTAGCTTTCTCACTAGGAACTGCAATGCTGCAGCATCAGCAAGTAATTATGGTGAGTTTCAAGTTTTTCTCTTTCCCACAAACTCAATAAATAATTAGACACCCAGCTTCACACAGCTCGACATGAAGCCACTACCATTGCCCACAACATGAGCAGCCCTATGAAGTGAATTAATGCATCCAAAATACACATGGCAACAAACAGACAAGAGTCACTTGGGTTTACCTGACACAGCCGAGCAACAGAAAGAAGCATCAGCCCAAACAGGAAGCCATTGTACTGGAAGTGAATATCTGAACTTGATTCAAGGAATAAAGCAAGCTTTCTCTACTACTGTGTTTTCTGGAGAAGACTCAAAGTTATGAGGAATAAATTCAAGTTAAAATGGAATTTAAATCAATAAAGCAACCTTAAATTCACACCACATAGACACAGGTCATTATTTAACCTTACCTGTAAGTACTGTTAGACACAAAATAAACTAATGTTGGCATATTACCTTGATGAAATGAAACACGACACTCGACATATGTATTGTGCAATTTTTGTAATATACCAAAAAAGGTTAAATCTCCACTTTAATTTTTAAGTTATTAGTTTCTGCCACACATTGGTTAATGGTTAGTGACAGTAGCCCTCACTTTTCTACCACTTGTAAGCAGGCAACATACACAAGAACTGTGACAGAGAAAGTGAAGTCCTTCCTTTAAATGCACACTGTGTCAAGACTGACTTGCAGTAACTGCAATTTCCAGAGTTATTTTTATTCAGGATATGGACCTGTTGGAGGGCATTCAGAAAGAGCCACAAAGATGTTCAGAGAGCCAGAGCACCTCTGCTATAGAGACAGGCTGATATAGCTGGGGTTATTTCAGCCTGAAAAAGGGAAGATGCTGAGGAGAACTTGTAGCCCCTTTAGGTACTGGAAGGTGCTCTAAGAGAGCTGGACAGGGACTTTTAACAAGGGCATGCAGTGATAGGGCAAGGGGGAATGGTTTTAAACTAAAAGAGGGGAGATTTAGATTGGATATTAGGAAGAAATTCTTTATTGTGAGAGTGATGAGGAACTAGCACAGATTGCCCAGAGAAGTTGTGGATGCCTTACCCCTTGAAGTGTTCAAGGTCAGGCTGAACGAGGCTTTGTGCAACCTGGTCTAGTGGAAGGTGTCCCTACCTAAGGCAGGGGGTTAGAACTAAATGATCTTTAAGGTCCCTTCCAAACCAAACCACTCTACAATTCTATGACAACTTCTTTAGAAAGACTTCCTAATTCCCATAAAATGTTAACCAATTGAATACAGTCTGAATCTTAAAGCACTTCGAAGATTTTCTTTGCCACGGGACAAACTTGGAACCATACCCAGAACACAGAGCCTCTCTCCTAATACTCCTGTAGGCAGGCGGAGGAGGAACAGCCAGCAGGAACAGGCACATTGCTGCCAGACTGGTTGGTCCTCCTCCACTCCTGGCAATTCAGACCAAGAACTGACTAACTTCCATTTTGCCAAATAGTAATTCTAATGAAAACATAGAGTGATTTAACTAACCCCAGAAACAAAACCAGCGGTGTTACTTGCTATGACAGCAATAATAATATAGGATTGTGCCACACACTGTAACAGGTTGTTAAAAAACCAACCAAACCACAGACAACCCACAATGGTTTGAAAGGATACGATCCACAATTAACAACCCAAAATTCCACAAGAGCAGAACGGCAAGAATAAATGTTGGTTTTTCCAGGATATCCTTTGCAGCTCGTTTTCCATTTACACATCTGCAGCACCTGAACAAGAGCAGAAGAAACAGAAGCTTTAATTCAAACATACAAGCAAACACACTGTTGGTTTTAAGACTTAAGAACTGCACTTACTCTGAAGTTCGCCATTTTACCAGGATGCAAGGCAAAGATAAAATTCTTGCTAAATTCATCAAGGGCAGGCAGTGTCATGAAGAAAGTTTAGTAAAAAAAGGACTTTCAATTTCAATAGCTGTGGTGTGTTCCACATGCTAAAGCTTACATTAAGTAACAGCCTGAGGTTCAAGTCTCCCTTCAGTAAGTGTAAAGCTGTCATAGCCTGCTTGCCATCATGAGCAGTGTATTGCTAGATTTGGAGACAACTTAAGAGAGTTGTATTTAAGGTCCTCAGTTGGACATTAACCTCTCCCTGGCTACCCCTGCCCCCTGCCATACTATGAGTTATTTCTTTTGGTTAAAAACATCTTATTACTTCTCAGTGTGAAGCAATATGGTTCATATGGCTTTTGAAAGTAATCTTAAATCACATTAAAAAGTTACAGATGATCTGTGTTGAAATACTGTTAGTGCAACCTCCCTGCCATGAGCAGAACACCTTCCACTAGACTGGGTTGCTCAAATTCCCATCCAACCTGGCCTTGAAATTTTCCAGGCATGGGGCATCTACCACCTCTCTTGGCAAATGACCCTGTGCAGACACCAGCTCTGAGCCTTCAGCCTCACATTCATACATCTCTGAGTCAAATCAATAAAGGAAAAGACGTCACAATGCAAAGCTAGCCCATTTCAAATAAAGAAAGTAAATAAAGGAGCTTAGGCAGTGCTCCAATCAGAGAATTTCCTACCCAGGTTTTGAGCAGACAGAATAAAATTATGGAAGACTCTTACAGCCAAATCATTAAGGTAGGCAACACATTTCTCAGAACATCCCCCCCGTCTACTCTTTAGGTATAAGGTAAATAGTTCTTCACAAAGTCAGGCCACACTGAAAGCATCCAATCCTAATAACATTAGACTCAGAATAATCAGTTTATCATCAAAACACTGGAGCAACTTTGCATATTTGATGATACTGGCATTTTGTGACATATTTCCTTTATGCTTCTCCTCTAGAAGAACAGAGTAATAAGAAAAATAACAGGAAAAAACCTGTTCTGAGCACACCAGCTGTCCTGCAACTCCTACAAAATGAGCCCAGTGACAGAAGCAAACCCAAGTACAACAAGTGAAACAGCAGCTGGTGTCTGAGTGCGTACAAATCCATCATCTGTACAGGAATTATATCTCCAAGAAGAACACGTTATCTTGTGTTTAGCAGTATATTCCAAGTTTCTCCTTGAACAGGTTCAAGCAACTCTGTCATTTCCCTACATTTACAAGCTTATTTGTACAAATAGTTATTTGTTGTGGCTACAGAACAAGCCCACATATGAAGGGCTATCCACTGTCCCTAAAATTAGAACATAAAGACTTACTCATGAACAGCATATATGAAGAGGGAATCTGTAAAGATGACAGAAAGCCTTTGGAAGAAGATGGTTGCACGACTGGCGTAATTCAAGTTTTCAACAACCAACATCTGGGGGTCAAAGTACTTGGCAATGTGAGAAAGTGTGTATTCAAACCAAGCAAAAAATGGTGGATAATCCAGGGTCCATTCCGAGGTTGCCTAAAGACAAAATAAGATTAATTAGTTTGTAAAAAACCACGCTGTTTGTAGTCCTTCAGGTACAGCTCACTGCAGCAAACCAGCTGATGCATTTTCTCTCAGTAACCTCTATGTAACCGAAACCACTCCACAATCAGTAGCCAGCTCTGTGGTGCTGACTGTGATTTAAGCTGTTCTCCTGCAGTACTGGTAGAGATGGGATGTCTCTGATTAGCAGGAAAAGATTAAAGAGCATTTTGTGTACCTGCACCTAACCAGTACATTACTGTTTGTTATCTATAAATCAACTTACAGTAATAGGGCCAGTATTACAAAATCTCAGTAAAATAGCTCACAGCCAATACTGGTCTATATTAGAGTGATCACCAACACAATCAGCCTTGCTCCAGCCTCAAAATTACTTTTACTCATCAGTTAACAAGTCTTAACTCTCATACAACCTTATCAAGATCAAATGGCATTATGTGATCTCTTCCTATATGGATGGTTGTTATGTCCTGACCAACAATTAACTCCTTGGCTGTGGAAATAGGAGAGCAGGAGGAATGAACAGAGCAAATTGGGAGGGGGTGTATTTTTCAATGAGCATGTTCCCAAATGCTTATGTCATATTGATGAAAGGCATTCTATACTCTGGCATGGGGTTAATCCTGGCATTATAGAAATCTGTTTGTAAAACAGTCCTTGGATCAGTCTTACAGAGTTCTGACCTGCACAAATCATTTACTCCTGGATGTTTATGTGGAGTTCTAGACACTACAGTATCTACCCCTGTACTCCAGCAGATACCAGAAGACAGAAAAAACCCAATTAGGTGGGCTGAGTCTATGACAAGCCTAAAGGTGATTCATCTAGATAAATATCAATGCATGCTACTAGCACACCAGCAAAGGCTCAAAACTTTAATACAGTGATTGATTTCATATTGGATAGATGTGTATACCCATTAGCATGATTTATTCTTTATTCTGGTAACTGTGTATCGCAGAGACCAGCAATTTAAGAGTATGATGCAACTTCTCCTGTGCTACACAGCATTTCCAATAATCCACATGCCTTAATTGCTTTTCCCATTTCACCTTCACAAGTACTTGCAGCTTCCCCAAACAACTTTCATTTTTTAGCTAAATGATACACAGGGCCAGCAAATTGTGACTGGCATCTTTTTGTCCCACTACATGACAGTCACCAACCATCTCTTGCAGCATTCACAAGGGTCTGACATACCCAATGTGCTTGTCATTTATACACAGCTAAAAAAACCTCAAACATGTCCTTACCTCGTAGTACCACTGAGAGAGGGGCAAGTTGTGCGTGATGGCAAGCCAGTTCCTATGGACTTCAAAATCTGTGGAGTAACTACAGAAGGTGTATGTTAAGAGTCACATATATACACTTAAAGAAGAAGAAATTCAGAGCACATCACCACAGGCAGATAAGAAGGAAGCCTCTATTTATCTAGGACACCACTGTGATCAAGTAACTGAAACAGCAACAAAGATGCTGCTCAAGAACTTTGTGCCAAAGACGTATCATAGAACGGTTTGGGTTCAGAGGGACCATAAAGACCATCTCATTCCAACCCCCCTGCCATGGGCAGGGACACCTTCCACTAGACCAGGTTTCTCAAAGCTCCATCCAACCTGGCCTTGAACACTTCCAGGGATGGGGTATGCACAGCCTCTCTGGGCAGCCTGTGCCAGTGTCTCACCAACCTCACAGTAAAGATTTTTCTCTTAACGTCTAATCTAAATCTCCCATTTTATTTAGTTTAAAACTATTCCTCCTTGTCTTATGACTACCTGACCACGTAAAACGGCACTCATACAGGTGGTTATAAGCAAGAATTATTTATAGCTTGGCCTTTTCGGACAATTAATGCGAAATTCCAAGTTCTAACTGAAATTTAACAGCAACTTGCTTGGGTCTCTTCCAGTATAAAACCTTAAAATTACAAAGCATTAACGTTTCGGCACACTTAAAGGCCTTCCCGAACAGCAGGCAGCCGGAACGGGCTAGAAGGGCTTCCAAAGAGAAAAGCAAAGCTGTGCCACGCGGCGGAGGCAACGCGGCCTGGCTTTCCTCACGAACCCGGGAGCCACATGGACCTGCAGGGCCGCCTCAGGACCGCGGCCCCACGTTGCCCGCGGCCGGCCGGCCGCCCTCGCGGGTTCGCGGCAGCCCTACGCCCCCCTCCCGTCCCGTCCCGTCCCGTCGGGTGCGCAGGGCAGCTCCTTACTAGGCGGGGATGAGGAGGCACTTGAGGAAGGACACGCCGAGCGCCAGCGCGCGGAACCAGCCGCGGCCGCCCGCCGCCATGGCGCGCGCCCCCTGCCCCGCGCATGCGCCGCGCCCGCCNGCTGCGCACGCGCCGGAAGGGCGGGGCTCTGCGAGGCGCTGGAACGGGCACAAGTTGAGAGAGGGGAAAGTTAGGTTGGGTGTCAGAAATTCCTTCCCGTGAGGGTGGTGAGGCACTGGCACAGGAAGCAGTTAATGATTAGCCTGCACGAGCACAGAGAAAGAATCCAGTAAGAGAACACCTGAGACCAAAAACCACCACTGGATCAAGAGGCGTGAGAAGAATGAGTGCATAGACTCAGAGCGTAAAAGCCCAGGGACTTCTCTGTTGAGGGTCCCTCTGTGCAGACACCCAGCTTGAGCTGACCTGCCGCTGTGCCAGTCAATTACTATTTACTTTTACAAATCCAGCACCTGAGACTGCTACAGGGAACCTCGGGTTGAGCCTGAAGGAGGAGGAAGCATGCCCGGGAGTGAGTGTGTGTGAGCGAGGAGTTGGTCGGTGGTGTGAGGCCACCCAATCTCCCCTGGACAGGAGCTGCTTTAAATTACACCTCTGCTCCAGGGGGCTGCCGTGTCCAACCCGTGTTCCTGGTATCCAAGTCAGCTTCTAGGTGCAAAGTGCTCTTTCAGACGAACAGGCTCAATTTTTTAATACCTTCCTGCCAGCCTGGAGGGGGGATGCATACAAGGCTGATGCCTCTTTAGCTTCCTTACAGCAAACCCTCATCTATCTAGGAATAGTACCTTGTAGGAGTTGCATGAAATCATACAGATAATATGTTCAGTTTTTACTTTCCTGTACAGCAGCAATTTATTATGGTTTGCTCAAGCTCAGGAACTAGAGACAAGTCCAACAGCAGTAAAGCATGAGGGTTTAAGGAGGGTTCTCACTGGAAAAACGAATCCTCTGTTTATGAATGTGTGAAACATAAATGAGCTAATGCATTTAAAATGGGTTTGATTACTTGCGAAGGCTCGTTCGCCCAAGTTTTCTACAGCTGCACTAATTCCTGGGGAGCTTCCTACAATTGCCAGCCACGGAGAGGGCAAGGTAAGCATTGCACTGTGTAAAATCGTTAGAGAAAGGAAAAGCTACAGGTGCAGCAAGCGTCACTCAAACTTTTTTCTCAAGAAATACGTGTCAGGCAGAGCACCTCCTGCTTCATTCACATTTTATTTACTGCTTTCTAAAATACGTATTAGTAACAGTTCACAGAAACAGTTACAAGCGGAGATATTCAATCAGATTTTTAAATGTGATAGCCCTACAGGCTCTCTGTGAAGGTGGTAAGCAATAAAGACCATCTTTTCACACTTTTCAAACACTGTTGATTCAAAAGCATGGCTTTTAGTGAATTGGGGTCCAAATTCCGATCAATGGGAAAATCCTGCAATTAGGAGTTGGAGCATGAAAATACTGATGGGAATGCCAAGAGGATGAGGAGAAAAGAAATTATTAGATATAGCCCTCCCCTACAGCTCCTTTTTTTCCCCTGAATTCATAGGGAAAACATTCCTTGTGTTATTCCCAAGTGAACCAGTGAGCTTGATCTGGATATTTATACTCGATGAGCCCTTCTTGCACGGAATATCTGTGACTACCTGTACTAATTCACATATGAGACTGTTACAGGGAGGGGCCGCATATCAGCACTGCTTGTACCCTACATGTTTGTGTCCATCAGCGTGTGCATGCAGAACGGAAGTTAAATATTTCAAAATACATTGAAATTCTGAGCAGTGGCACCAAATTCAACGGGATGGGGTGAAAATGAAACTCCCCAAAGGAGTCTTCTTCATAACTTCTCTGTTTATCTGTGAAGTGTCAGAAGATCCTAGATTTATTTTCCAGAGTCTATGGCTGAAGGCAGTATTTATCACTTCCATCAACCTTATATATGGACTCCATCAGCCCTTCCACCTTGCCTTTTATTCCTGGGAATAAATCCGACTGACTGCAGATATTTGCCGCCAGTGAACTCGAGCAGCAATTTATACTCAACAACCCAGTTATAATGTGCTAAGTACAGCAGTGCAATGTTTGGTGACTTGAAGCACATGCAAATTGAAACAAAGCTGCCTGCTCCCGAGAAGCTACTAGCATAACTCTTGGCATGACCTATATTTAAAATGCATAATAGGAGATTAAAACTGGAAAGGACCAGTGAATCATTCTAATCACAGCCTCTTGTGGGAGAATTTTTGTCTCCATTGTTATCTTGCTGTTTTTTTTTTTTTTTTCCTGAACACATCAAGATATTTTTATTCTCTCCCTTCTCAATCCTGGATTTCTTGTTAACGTGAATTCCTTCAGATCTAGCTTTTTACAACTACTACTTTTATTTCTTTACCATTGCCTGCAAACAAATGCTCCTCCCATCAACTCCTCCCAACCCTTAACAGCTGTATAAACCAGGTATCTCTTAATATTTATGTACAGTTTCAGTCTTGTCATTGTAACTGGACATGGTTAGATATTTAAGAGATATCAAGCCTAAAAACACATAAAGAAATCCATGAGTGATTCTTTCTGGAGTCCTTTAAGATGTTTCATAATAGTCTTTTTGCCATGTAAGAAATACCATCGTGCTATGCACACGTCCAGATCTGGGAATGCCATTAGACTACAGCTAAAATCTTGTTTATTGTCTGCCCTAACTCTGGTATACTTCTGCTCTAACACTACTGAACACTTTATTAAGTGGTCATTTAGGAAAAAAAAAATGAGGCCATAAAAAAAAATTGCATGGCTTGGCCTCATTTTTTACACTAAGGTATTGAGGCAGAATCAGGAGTTATGCACCAAGATGTAGAAGAAAACAGCCATCAAACTTTAAGGGAAGAAAATGTCACTAGATCCTTTCCTTTCCAGGGAAAAAAATGTTTGTTCTGAGCGTGAATGTTCCACTCAACAGTGAAATAATTTTTAGACGTTACTGCTAATAAATGCCAAGTGCTTTTCATGACTAGTGATGGGGTTGTGCTATACTTAGTACGACTTTGTGCATGTTTGCTTCTCTTTAATTCAGGAAAACTCTTGAGAAGAATCATTATCAGTGCTGTTGACTGGTAAACAAGAACAAGTTACACCTCCAGGGCTCAGAAAAAGAAGGTAAACAAAAACCAGCTATTCAGATAAAAAGCAAACAAATGCTCTGGAGAGAGAACCTTCCTATAAACAGTCATTATAATGTAACTCACAGACTGCAGAATTGGGAGCAGTTATAAATTGAGCTTAGTGTGGAGTTTGAAATAGCAGCTGCATTTGTAGAACATATGTTTGACTGCAATCACAAGTGATTCACTTACCGCCCATTTCCAATATAAATAGTACCTCATACTTAAGGATGTTTATTGTGCTTAGCAAGGTAGAGGTACCTCAGGTTTTTCTGTTCCTCCCAAAGCATGGCTTCACTCATGTCTTTATACTGGTTAGAAATTTTGTTTCTATCTACATATATAAAAGAGAGTTATTTTGCATCTTGCTGTCTATTAATAAATGACAGAGATCTGGGGCCAGCTGTACCTTTTCCTGACTTAGTTGCATGAGCACAAATAAATGTGTATTCAATTTGTTCATCCTTTCCATAACAGACTAATGGGTTAAAGCACTCCAGGTGAAGATCTGAGTCCAGTTCTCTCCTTTTACAGACTCCTTTTACTTGCCTTTCACCAAAAAAATGCAGTAATGATTCAACTCTCCCATGGAATATTTTATTTTGCTGAAACAGAATGGAGAAGTACTGATCCAGAGCTCTACAGGGTGTAGGTTAGACTTCCCC